>PVJS01009294.1:0-50754 GCA_004027185.1 Glis glis
AGAAGTGAATCTATGGAATTACTGTCATAAACAATGTGTATATATGAGATTATACCAACATCATTCTCAGTGCTACATGTGGGGGGGGGAGGCGGGGGGGAGGCGGGGGGAGGGACACCAAGAGCTATGTGCATGTATGTTAACACCAAACTGATACTCATTGTGATGTGAGACTACAATGCACCAATAAAAACATAAAAAAAAAAAGAAACAGGGTCTCACTAAGTTGCGGAGGAACTAAGTAGCTGAGGCTGGCCACGAACCTGTGATCCTCCTGTCTCAGCCTCCCAAGTACTGGGTTTACAAGCGTGCACCACCACATCCGGCTCATATTATATTTAAACACATATAAATATGTGTGTGTGCGTGCCCACACAGAAGAATACAAAAATAAAAAACTAAGAACTTAATAAAAACATAGTAAAATTATTTTCATAGCATTGATATTAAAATATTTTCTTAAATGGGAAAATGCATGAACCACGCAGTAATTTGGAAATTGAATTTCATTAAGATGCATTCATCATAGCCGGGCGTGGTGGCGCACGCTTGTAATCCCAGTACTTTGGGAGGCGGAGACCGGAGGATCCGGGTTCGCGGCCAGCCTCAGCTCTCTTGCTCTCTCTCTCTCTCTCTCTCTCTCTCTCTCTCCGTCTTTACTTAGTGAGGCCCTCCGCAACTTCGTGAGACCCGGTTTCAAAATAAAGTATAAAAAATAGGGCCGGGGGCGTAGCGCGGAGGTAGAATGCCCCTGCGTTCAATACCCGGTACCGCAAAAAAACAAAACAAAACAAAAAAAGATGCATTCATCAAAAGATGCCATTATGAGGTTCAAATAAATAGTCTGAGAGAAAATATTTGTAGTACATATATCTGGCAGATTAATCAAAAGATATTATAAAGGGAACTATTAATGAGCCAAAAAAATGGTTAAAGGGCTTAAAATTGATAGTTGGCAGAAAAGACTATCAACATAGCTATAACACAAATGCAAACATTTTTAGCATTTTTAACATTTTTGGCCATGAGAGAGCACTGAATGAAAATCTTTGCAATCCCTAAAGTATTCTAAATACTATTATACACACTCATTAATGTTTCAAATTAAAATATTTTATAAAACCAAGTCTTGGTGAGGTTGTAGAACAACTGGCAGCCTCCTCATATATTCCTATGGGAGAATAAGTTGGCACAGACTCTTTGGAAAAATAATAAACGACAAAAATTTCCTTACGATCCACCAATGGTTCTCTATGATAGATGACTCAAGAAAAAATAGCTGCATTTCTCTACCAAAGGATGGACAGAGTTTTAGTATGCATGGTGTATTTATATTTGTTATTTTCAAGTGTAAAATTTGTTACTCAACTTCTTTCTGCTTTCCAGTTTTGTTCTTTGGAACCCAACTGTTATCTAATGTTTATTTATTTATTTATTTTGGTAGGTACACTACCATGTTTTTCTGACAGCTTTTTAAAATTTGTTGTGTTTTTGTATATCATAAATTTCAATTCAATATGTGTTAAGGAGACCATTAGTTGAGTTTCCTGAATCTGGGAATTGGTATGTTTCATAACTTTGAGAATTTGTCATTTATTGCTTATTAGAATACTACTATTATTTTTTCTTTTAGTCTTCAGTTGCTTTTTCACTCTCTAAGGTTTCAGTTAGATATATTGTCTTGTCATTCTATCCATATTGTTTCAGTTTCTACATATTCTCCAAGCCTTTTTTTTTTTTTTTGCCCTAATCCTTGGTAATTTTCCCAGTATCTTGGTAATTATATTCTGGTTCACTAATTTTTTTCTTGTTTTAATCTTTTCATTTTTTAAAAAAATAACTCACATATAGCCTGGCACGGTGGCACATGCCTGTAATCTCATCTATAGGGGAGGCTGATGCAAGAAGATCACAAGTTTGAAGCCAGTCTGGACAACTTAGTAAAACCCTTTTGCAAAGGGGAAAAAAAAAATTGAGTGGGAGGTGTAGCTCAGTGGAAAAGTGCCCCATGGGTTCAATCCTTAGTACTAGAAAACAAACAACAACAAGAACAAAAACCTCACATATTGTCTGACTTTAATACTTCAATTATCTGATTTTTCATTTATAGATATTCTGTTTGTTTCATTTCCAATTTGATCAGTATGTTTAGGCAATTTCAGTTTTCTCATCATTTTATTATGTATTCATATATCAAACATTTAACACGTATTTAATTTTTGTCTGTTTGTTTGTATTTTTGAGGTACTGGGGATTGAACCAAGGGGCATTCGACTGCTGAACTACAACCCCAGCCCAATTTTTGAATCACTATGTTCCTGAGAGTCTCGCTATATTACTGAGAGTCTCACTGTGTTGCTAAGGCTAGACTTGAACCTGCCATACTCCTGTCTCAGCTTCCCATGTACTGGGATTACGAGCATGGGATGCCATGCCTGGTTTATTTTATGTTTTGATCTAATAATCTCTACACTTGCAGCCTTATGGGGTCTGATTGTTTTTCTTTTTTCCTTTAGAATGGTTCATAATATATTATTTTCTTATGTCTTTGTGTCTTTTACATATAATTTTGCATTTGGGTGAGATCTTATTTAAGTAAATTATTAAGTCTTTTTAAAAAATATACTTCCCTGCAGGGATGGGGGCATTAAAGATTCCATTTACTTCTACCCAGCATCACCTGTATTTACTACCAACACATGAGTTTCACTTTAAAGCTTTCAAAGCTATAAACTTAGCTTGATTTCTAACTGCATAACTACTTGAGATAATGCTTACCATAAATATTTTTCAGAAAAAATCTTTTCTAATAGAGCCCAAATCCAGTAATTATATCTACCATTTCCTTCAGCCATGCAAGTTGCCTTCCATTATACCTTCTCCATTTTTTGTGCCCTAGATTCTGTGGCTTTCGTAAAGGGTCACCAATTTGATCTCCCTTAGTACACTAGAACCAGGTTTTTCTTTCTAGGTATCATGTAAAATTTATCAAAATTCTAATTAGCAGCATAGGCTACCACTTATCAGTGTAATCCATAACAAGGGACAATTTCTTTTCTTTATTTATAGGTTTATCTTCTTTTGTTCCTAAGTGTTTATATGACATTTCTTCCAGGCCAACCATGCATGTAAATCATTTTAAATAAAAATTTTAAATGGTTTATACAGGTATGGTTTATCTGGTTACCAATCTGTTCATATTGAAAAGACAATACACATTGTCATGAATTGTGGAGCAACCAGGTTCCACCTTTAGCCATTTTCTCCCCTCTATACACTCCCGTCCAGTGCTAGGTATGTAAATTCCATCTCTAACAAGAGCACACTTCCTATTTCAAGCTCAACATTTTAAAAGACCCATTACATGGTCAGTTTAGGATTCCTAAAATTAGCACCTCCAAGAAAGAATTCTTGATTTTCCTCTCAAAAAGCTCATCAGTGATAATTGTGCCATATTGAAAAACAGCATCTCTACTCATTTTTTCAGATCAAAGTTATAAGAAATAACCCTACAACACTTCACTTTACTTAACATCCTGCATCTAATCCATCAGCAAGTCTTGCTCACTTTATGCAAAAAGCAAATCCAAATTCCTCCCAATTTACCCTACTAATGATGTGACCAACACTCCATCTCTCCAACTCCATCTCTCCCCTTGCTTCAGTAATTACAGAAGTATTGGCAGGACTAATGGTAATTACCATGACATACTGAAGCACTCAGGGGCTATAAAGTAACTGAAATCAGCTATCATCTTGAACAAAAGGGGAAAGAGTGCTAATAGAAACTGGCCAGAAAGCTGGAGCTTTAGGTGGGGGCTGCTGGAAGAGAGCGATGTCTCCAACAGAGGAAAAGAACCGATGGCCACCTATGGCTGGATGGGGAGTGAAGAAGACAGCCCCACTCACCTCCACTTCACTCCTTGAACAAAGGACCTCACCATTTCTCAACTTTAACAGAATTGAAAAATCAAGGGAGCCTATTTTAAATAGCCTCGGGAGGCACAGAACAGAAAGGAAGGCAGATCTGCAGAGGCAACAAAATATAACCAGCCAGCAGTATATTTAATGCTATGTTACACACAAACATGAATCAATAGTTCTTTTACTCAACTGTTATATGTTGAATGCCACCAATATCTTGGATACGCTCTGCACTCTGAGACACAGTGGAAAACAGGACACATCTGTGCCTTTCCGCACAGTCATTATATTCTTTCGGAGATCAAAACACTGAATCAATTAAGACACAAAAAGTTAATATCACATTAGGTGGTATTTAGTGATAGAAAGAGGAGTGTTGACATTCAAGACAGTAATTGGATGAAATGTAGTAAGAATGCGAGACACTGAGAATGGGGGAGAGAAATGTTCTAAGCATGATTTTCTTTTTGTAGACTAGATGGGTAAATATTTTAAATATTGTATTGAACTATGTTTTCACAGATACAATTTCATCCAACAATTTCATTAGTAAGATGATATCGTTACCTCTAACCCATAAAATGCACAAATGTGGCTTACCACCATGTCTGATGTATAGTAAGAGCTCAATAAATATCAGCGACTTCTCTGACATTATTACTGTTCTCAGGATTATTCACACAACATTATTTTTATTGACACACAATTCTCTCTTTAAAGTTTAGACAGTAAGAAAATGAGGATGGTGATAAAATTAATTCATACTAAATCTGTACAAGTAGCTGGAGAAAATTATAAAAATATTTATCACAGTTAAATTGAGTAGCTGTTATAAAGATAAGCCAGGTCACAGTTATTTCATGAAATAATAAACAACTGAAATTATTCACTGGCATCTCTGTTACTAAGCACAGATAAATAAATTTAAATAATTTAATAGATTACAGGTGTCATCAAGCAACTATTATTATAAAGCTAAAAAACATTTTTATATAATAAGACTAGAAGCCTGCGGTAAACACTGAAACATATAATATTGATTAGCACTTTTTTTAGGATTTCTCCCAATGACCTATATTCACTTGACCATTTTTATTTCTTCTTTTGCTCTTAGAATTGACATCATTTCCATTGTTTTTATTGTTCTAATTCTACTGTATACATTCACACTACTTTTCTCAATTAGATAAGCCAGATATATTAATAGTTATAAGTTATACACTAAATTCATTCAAGAATATTTTTGAAGCCACACCTGTAATCCCAGTACTCCGGAGGTTGAGGCAGCAGGATAACAAGTTGGGAGTCTAGACTGGGCTAAGAACTTAGCAAGACCATATTTCAAAATATAAAATAAATGGAGCCAGACATAGTGGCGCATGCCTGTAATCTTAGTACTTGGTAGGCTAAATCAGGAGGATTGTAGGTTCAAGGATAGCCTCTGCAAGTAGTGAGACTCTCTAGAGAGAACCTGTTTCCAACAAAAAATAAAATTGGGCTGGGGGAGTGTATCTCAGAGTTAGAATGCCTCTGGATTCAATCCTTGCTACCACAATAAATAAATAAATAAATGGGACTGGAATGTAGATCAGTGGTAGAGCACTTACCTAGCATGTGCAAAGCCCTGGGTTCAATACCCAGTATAGCCAAAGGGGGAAAAATAGTCCGTAGATTTCATAGATTTAGGTTTATATACAAAAGGATGATGTTTGTGTGTGTATGTGTGTGTGTGTGTGTGTGTGTGTGTGTGTGTGTGTGTGTGTGTTAGCTAAAGTGTTAGTTACCCTCAAATTAAAGAACAAAAACATAAGTGGGGCAGTGTGGCACATGCCTGTAATCCAAGTACTTGCGAGGCTGAGACAGGAGGAAGATTGAGGCCAGTCTTAGCAATTTAGTGAGACCCTCAGCAACTTAGCAAGACCCTACTTCAAAACAAAACAGTCTTGGGCTGTAGCTCAGTGGTAGAACCCCCTGGGTTCAATTCCCAGTAACAAACACGCACAAAAAGAGAATATTTATGAATACTTATAAACTATACATGGATATGAATTATAACCTCTTGCACCAGTGACTTTATGATCTAGTCAGATAAATGGCTCAATCTTTATTGTGATTGCTAAAAGATAATTATTCCCACTTTATTTTTGCGTCATTTAATTTTGGAAAACCCTTTTTGAGCTGTTAACAAGTGTAAATGGTGAAATAAAATCAGTAACAACAGCAATACTAATAATTAGTGGGATTCATTTTCTTTTTTACTGCCCAAAGAACACTTCATGCTTATTAACCTCACAATTTAAGCCTCGTCATATTATTAGATATATTTATTCCCATTTTACACATAAAAGGACAGAGGGGCTGAAATGTTAAATATGTTGAGTCTTAGAGTACTAAGAATGAGACCATCATAGAACTGTGTCTACCATCATCTAGAGCCAGAGTTCCAGCACTTACAACAAAGTGCTTTGAGTAGAAGAATGTTTGTCCACTGTCAAAGCAGAAATGCTCGCGCATGCGCACATCCCTCCAAGGCGTCCAGGAATAGCTAGCTTTATATTTAATGTTTTTGTCCAAATGTTTCTATTTTATTTATAGCATCTGGTAATTTGTGAAGTATTAATTTCTTAATCATACTTTAGTGGCATAATGGATGTAATTTGCAGTGCTAATTACACAGAGAACTACTCTTGAAATAATTGCTCCATGATTTTCACTCTAATGAAATAAAAACAACTATATTTTGTCTTAGGTTAATTTTTATACCAAACATCTATGGACTAGTGTATCAATACATTTAATATTATGTTTAAGGATAATATAAATGTATACTCTTCTCAAGCTTGAAAAAGGTGATAAGACACATTTTGAAGTCAATCATATACATAAATTATATTTGAAATAGTATTTCATTTATCTGTATGAATTTACACAAAATAAACACTTTATGTGCATTATTTTTGTAGTTAGATTTCTTATTTTCAAAGAGTAATTTGTAAAAAGCACTTATGACTTCTGTTAGATGAAGTTGCATGTTTTATTTTTATATTTTAGTATACTTTCGAGTGTTTTAAAAGTATTCCTAATTGTTTGGGAAGATGAAGAATATACCTATAAAAATGACTGGAATTTGTCACTTATTTTGAAAAACTCTTAAGAATTAAAGAATATATCTTTCAGAGTACACTAAATAAAGGAAACAGAAAAAAGAAAAGAGCAACACATAAGAAACAAATCTGAAACACAACTATGTTATTGCTAATACCAAATAGGAGAATTATTAGTGAACATAAGATTATGCTAGTTCTTTATGCAGTGATGTATTGATAGGACAGATATGGCAAGTATGATTTATTACTGACCAAAAAACAATTAAGTTCTGATATAATGACTTCTGCGCAGATAATTATTTTGTGATTATCAGCAAAAGCACTCTCTTCGTTGTTTTTGTGAGAATACCTATTTAATGTTTCACTCTAATATAACCCATTTTGAGTTTTCTTTTTCAATATTTCCCCAAGTCTTTTGAATAAAGTTGATTCCAAAAAATAATTTCACTGTTCACCTAGAGAATGACTATTATTCTTAGTCTCTACCACTTACTCCCCAACCTGGCCACAATTATAGCTATTCAAGGGAAATTATAATCAGAATAATTACAACATTATTCTCTAACCAACCATACAGTTGTTGTTATAGCTTTGATCATAGTAGCATTTAAATTAAATAAAACTATACAGGATTTCAGTCCAAAATTATGGGTGGATTCACATAATTTCCTGAGAAACATTTCTACAACCCATAAAACTAGTAAAACTGTCAAGAAAAACTACTAGTGAACCCAACATACTGCAACTCCATAAACAGCGCATACTATTAAGTCAATAAGGGCTTAAAGATGCATCTTTCGCTCTGTTACTGGATGTCACTGGCTTGGACAATCATAGCCATGGGCAATTTTGCAGTAGAGTGTCTCCCAGCTTGTCATTAACACCAACCCTGTACAACCACTGCAGATCATTCTCTCCCAACACTTATTATCTACATCCACATTTCCTAGGAAATTCTGAAAACCTGCTGGTCCAGAAATAAAGATAATAAGAGATGATATTTCACACCTGAACTGTAATGATCAAAATCAAGCTGACATGACTCGCAACAGACCCAGAAAAAGTATTAGTACAATTGCATGCTCCAATAATTATTTTTATTTACTTCATCAGTTCAGAGACTCAAAACAACACCTTGAGGTAGTGGAGAGGACTACATAAATATCTTCTCAACAAAGAAACATATGAGTATCTGCGCTCTACCACAGAGAACAATTATGAAAAAGAGATCTGCTAGAAATGTAGGTGACTGTTATTAGGAACCAAAGCAATGCTTTGTGATAAAAAATGTTCTAAATCTTTCATCCATTTAAAATAGTATAATACAAAAAATAAGCAAATATGCTCCTTAAAAAACTATCATCAAAAATTTTATAGCAGCAAAGTTCACAATAGCTAAATTATGGAACGACCCTAGGTGCCCATCAACAGATGAATGGATCACAAAATTGTGGTATAGTCACACAATGGAATTTTGCTCCGCAAAAAAGAACAAAATTATGTCATTTGCAGGAAAAAAGATGGAACTTGTGACTTATGCTAAGTGAGATTAGCTAATCTCAAAAAGAAAACAATTGTATGTTTTTTCTCATATATGAAAGCTAGATACAAACTGGGAAACAAGGGTAAACTCAGACAAGCAGAGACTTCAGTAGAGTAATGAAGGGGGTTTAGCAGAAGGAGGAGCAAAGAGACACAAAGAAGGTAACTGTTGAAATAATGCTATGTATGTATATTAAACTACCAGTGCCAATCTCAAAGACATGTATATGGAAGGGGACAAAGAAGGGTGGCACCTGGAGGGAAATGCCCAATGAGTTGTGTGCATGTATATTCCTATCACCCTGTAACTCAGTGTGATGTATAATTACAATGCACCATTAAAAAAAAATAAAGAGAGGGCTAGGGATTTAGTGGAGTGGTAGACAACTACCTACATGTATGAGGCCCTGAGTTTAATCAACAGCACTACAAAAACAAGCCAACAAAAAACACAGAAAAATATTAAAGTGAATATTTTCCTGATCCCTGAAAGTGATACTACATTTAAAAGTTATAAAGTACTATTTCACTCACATATTTAACATTTTCCTTCTCCCTTAAGTATATCCTTTAGAATTATCATTATTTTGTTTCCAAATATTTTATACAAAATGTTTTTATTTCACCCTGTTATTGAAAGTTATTTTCTCTCGGTATAGGATTCCAGGCTGCTGGTTATGTTCCCAGCTCACTGAAGGTACAATGCTATACTACTGTGGCATGCTAGTTGTCACTGAATAGGTATCAACATTCTCTGAGTCTAATGAGGGAGATTTTTGAAGATACTGCTTTTTGCTTTCACCATAATTATATTTTTAGACTTTGTCTTTTGCATATTTCCTATAATGTCTCTACATAGACATATTTATTTCTAAGTTAATTAATTCAATCAATATGAGGAAGATGGGGAGGGAGAAAAGGATGATTGAGGAAGAAAACAGTTCAAACAATGCTCTGGCATTATGTAAAGTTATTACTGCTAGTTTCACTAACATGTGCAGGGAGGGAGGAGAAAGGGGTGGGAATGAGGGAATCATACCAAGTGCTGTGTGCAAGTATGTTTGTATCACATTGAACCTCACTATGATGTATAATTGCAATGCACTAAGAAAGGTATTTTAAAAAGAACTTAAAATCTGAAAAAGGTGACAATTACTATGATAAAGGGAAAATTTATAACAATGGAGGAAATAAAATGAGTGGTGCTAGTCAATGGTAGATTTCCTATTTAAACAGGGTGGCCTATGTAGGCCCCCTTGAGAAAGAAACTGCTTGGCAAGCACTGGAGGGAAGCAAGGACATTTTCTATGTGAATATCTGTTAGGAGTGCATGGCTAGGAAAGCAAAAGCCAGTGCAAAGAGCCAAGAAGGAAGCCTGCCTAGAATGCTAGAGTCCAAGGGGAATCTCGGGGAGAACAGAACCGAGAGAGCAACAGAAAGAGGAGAGTTGAGGTCAGATGGGTGCAGAAAGCAGAATCACCTAGAGCTTTTCGGGCTACTAAACAGACTTTGCATTTGCTTTCAAATCAAGTGAGGTCAGATTATCTTGCAAGAATTTGAGCAAATACATAACTTCATTTCAATTGCTTTTTTATACTTTTATTAGTTGTAATTATACATCATAGTAAGGTCAAAGTGTTATAAACATACATGCACACAGCACTTGGTGTATTTTCTTCTGCACCCCACCCCGCTGTCCCCACCTCTCCGCACACATGCTAGTGAGATGGTAGACTGATAGTGCAGCCTCCATTTATGGGCATAGCGTGAGTTGAACTGTTTTTTTCCTCAAGCCCCTCTTTTCCTCTCCTCACCCCTTTCCCCACTATTCTCTGGGCTTTCTCCTCATCTGCCTGACATCCCTTTTGTTTCCTATTTTCTCTTCAGCTTCCAGATATGAAAGGAAACATATGACCCTTGACTTTCTGAGACTGGCTGATCTCACTAAGCATGATATGTTCTCTCATTAGACTGTTTTATAAAGTATAATTCTGGCTGCTATGCTGACAAGAGTAGGAAGCAAATTCGAAGAAGGGAGGATATTTTTGTAATTCAAGCAAGAGATAAAAGTGGAAGAAACAGGGTGAAGTAAAAGTAGGAGACAGTGTTAGGATTCTGCATCTAATTTGAAAGTAGAGGCAACAAAATATCCTGAATTCTTCAATGTAGTGTGGAAAGGAAAGAGAGAAGGTTATGATTATTCTTTTTATTTATTTATTTTTATGAGAACCGGAACAATTGAATTGTCAATAACTAGCATTTGGAAATTTCAGATAATTTTAGATATCCAAGTAGAAATCCTGAGTAGGCAGTTGCAGATACATCTTTGAAGTTTGATGGAGGAAATAATCTAGCCTGGAGAAATTGTGAAAGTACATGTGGACTAAAAATAAACATGGAAAGATGTTATAACCTTATATATCCTGACATATATCCAGAAGCAAAATATATGCACTAATTTTTCTGACCACTTTTACTCTTACATACATCACTGGTACTCTGGGTTCTTTTCTTTTCTTTCTCTAACAAAGAGCTTTACCATTGTCTATTTTATCTTCTCTGTAATTATATTTTTCTCAAAATTTCAGGGTGCACATCATGGCATGGCAATGGTTCTTCCATGTCTCTTTTTTATTAGTGTATTTTAATTTTACAGAATAATGGGTTTAATTGTGGCATACTAGTGCATGCAAATACCATATTTTGCTGGTATCCACCACCACTCCATAATCTCCCTTACCTTCTCCTCCCTTCCCCCATCTGCTTCCAATTCTCTAATAGTTTGTTCTGAATTCTCTTATCTGTTTATTTTCAGGTTCAATGTATCTAGAATTTTTTAACTGCTTTTTAGGTCAAATTCTTTTTTATTGTTTTTTTTTTTTGTGTGTGTGTGGTACTGGGGATTGAACCCAGGGGCATTCTACCTCCAAGCTATACCCCCAGCCCTATATTTTTATTCTTTATTTTGAAACAGGGTCTCACTAAGTTGCAGAGGCCTCACTAAGTAGCTGAGGCTGGAGGCAAACCTGGATCTCGGGTCACAGCCTCCCAAGTACTGGGATTACAAGCGTGTGCCACCATGCCTGGCTTAGGTCAAATTCTTGAGGTAACATCTTAGTGCTCTCAAGAGGTGATCTTCCCAGACCTAGCCTCTAGATGAGAACACAGTCCAGCAGAACCCTTGAGTAAAGAGATGCTAAGCAGAGAGAAAGCCCTGCTCAGCCACACTCTGAATCTTGACCCTCAGAAATGGTAGATACAGCATGTGTATTCTAAGTCACTAAATTTGTAGTAATTTATTATGCAGCCATAACTAATTCCTGGGGCATCTTTAAGGAAATAATATGAAATTTAAAACACAAAGTTAGATGAAATTATCGATTACCATCAAGAGTCAGAAAAAAATAAATAAATCACAGAATTGCTGGGCATGGTGGTGCACACTTATAATCTCAGTACTTAGGAGACTGAGACAGGAGGATTGCAGGATTGAGGCCAGCCTCAGCAATGTAGTGAAACTCTCAGCAACCTAGCTGAGAATAAGCTAGGTTGAGAAGACCCTGTTTCAAAACAAAAAATATTAAAAAAGGGTTGGGGGTAAAGCTCAGAGGTAGAATGTCCTTGAGTTCAATCTCCAGTACCACCAAAAAAGAAAAAAATCTCACAAAATTACTATCCCAAACACCTCATTATCTAAAAATATGACTAATATTTTATTAACTTAAAACAAAGAAACTAAAACACTTCCTAATTTTTGGAAGAGAGACAGAGAGTGATGGTAGAGTAGAATTTTCAGTGATTGTCCCCCTACAGAAACATAAATTTTAAATACTATTCACTCCTGAACATTGTTTCACAAGAGATGAAGAAACCAGGTGGGAAATCACAGCACTGGTTGTAGCACAATAATAAGAAAAGACACACTAATATGGATAAGAAAGACAGGTTTATATTACTGCTCCACCATTTCCCCAACCCAAAGAAACATAGCTTAGAGACAAATACCATGTTCGTGGTACACCTACACAGTGGAATATCAGTAAGCCATCAAAAGAAAGAAATTCTATCATTTGGGATGAGATGGATGAACCTGTAAGACATTATGTTGAGTGAAATAAACCATGAAGAGAAAGACAAATACCACATGATCTTATTCATATGGTGATCAAGAAAAGTTTAACCCATAAAAGGAGAAAGTAGAATGTAGTTACCATTACCAGAGGCTAGGTTAGTTGGTAAGGGGTGTGGTTGGGTGACGTTGTCAAAGAATTCAAAATTTCAGTTAGGAGGAATAATTTTCAAGAGATCTATTTACAATACAGTGGCTATAGTTTACAATGCATTGTTTTCTGGAAAAATGCTAAGCGAATGGATATAAGTATTCTCACTACAAGAATGATAACTGTGGGATAATAGATATGCTAATTAGCTAGATATATTCATTTCTCAATGTGTGTGTGTATATATATATACATATATACTTCAACACAATATGTTGTACATTATAAATGTATGCAGTTTTAAACATTTTTCTTCTGTATTTTTGGCTGTAGTCTCTTTAATAATATTTTCATGAGAACAGCTTGATGATATTAATTTTCTATCTGGTCAATAGGAAGATTATTCTATGGAAGATCACATTTTTACATCATTTCTAATATAAAAGTTCATTTTGTTTTAATAACTTGTTATGGGTGATGTCATGTACAATTTTAGGATCAAATCTGGAGTTCAATTTTTAATTTGTTTCATCTATCTGCTGTTATATTTCAAAGTGTTTCAAATTTACTGGTACAGTGCTTAATATGAATTAGTCTGAGCTGGCAAATAACTTGAAATAGTTTGTCAGTATTTTGCTTCAAATTAGCAAGAAATACATTTTTCCAGGCTGTTCAAACAGTTAATTTCTTTTCATTAATAAGAGTTTAAATTATTATCTATTCAATGGTACCTGTTTAATGCCTTATAATTTCTCAAAAACTATAATTTTAGAAATTATCAACTTAATTGTAATTCCTTCCATCATGTCCAGCTGGCAAAAAAGAAAGAGGTAAAGAGCGTGTGCATTTGTCTTTTAAGTACAGTTAGTAAAACTTTCCAATAGGACATACACTTACATGTTTCGTTTATAATTTATGATAGTGCCATTCCTAACTACACAAAAATGGGATATATGGTATTTTATTCTAGAAAGACATCCATTTGGCTACAAACTGAAGCTTCTGTTACTTAAGAAAATAGGAAGGATGAGTATTAGGAAAGAAGACAGTAGACTTGGCTATAAAATATATATTCATTTATTTTCTGAGATGAGAATCCATATTTTATAAGATTTTATTGTATTCGCTTGGCTTCATTTGGAGATACATTTAATTGAGATAATTAAAGCAGAAATACACTTAGTTCAAGGTATTAGTTGGCTAATATAATTTTTGGATACAGAAGGAGTCATGGAGCCACTCAGAAGAGATGCAGACAGTGGGAACGTCCACACATTTCATGAGACTGTCTCAGGAGAAATTCCTTTGACAAATCACAGCCACAGACACCAAGTCTATCCCCAGCTACTGCACAGAAAATCAAGTGACCTTATGTCCATCTTTGCCAGGAGAGCCATTGCACTTTATGCACTTTACATTTTCCTTAATTTTGAGGTATATTTGCTTAATATTCCCTCTATAAGCCTGTTGCAAGAAATGCTGGGAAATGTAGTTTTGGGATTACAGCCTTGAATAAAGGGATTTAGAGTCAGAAGGGGATATCAACATGGAAGAATTGTGTTTAAAATATTTTGAGTGTACGAGCAACATCTCTCATTTTATAAGGTATTTATAAGCCACTAAGATTAAGAAAAACTGCATCCTACTATTTAACTGAAGACAGATACAAAAAAAGAATTCACCCAAAAAGCCAACATTTTGAAAGAAAAAAAATCACTTTAATAATCTTCCTAAATATTATAAACTGAATGCAAACTAAGATCAAGACATAGTCCCAAAAAGTATACATTCAAAGGGTTTATACTCTTCTAGTATATATAACCTTTTCCAATAAATGGAAATACACTAAACTATCAAAATAAGTAAAAGTAACAGAGGTAGTAGATACATGAATTAGTTACCAGTATAGACTTTGAAATGTAAAGAGAAAAAATAATGAAAAGAAAAGCAAGGAAGGATTTTATTTTTAATTTTAAAATCTATACTCCCTACTAATTTAGAAATACTATGATTAGTTTGTTTATTTCATATAAGATCAAAATAGCTACATCACATTTAAAAATCTTACAGAATTTAGAGTAAAAATATCTGGATTCAAGTTTCCTTTCTACTAATTTCTTACTCGTGACTTTTCTGAGGCTCAGTGTCATCACTAAGAAATTATGGCTAATAAACATCACTTCATAAGCTTATTGTAATTATAAGGTTTAGTTGGAACAACAAACTATTGTTTTTGAACAATCAGTGATAATATTAGGGGTTTAATCATTTTATGCCTTTGTTCTTTGTAACATCTGTCCATTGCTTCATCTTCCCCTTTATCCCTAACTTTGTCCTCTTAGAAAACCCAGTCCACTCAGGATTGACACATTCTTTCATCTCAATTTCTTCTACCATCATCCTAGAAGAGACCTTCTTCACCTCATTACTGATCTCCTTTCCTGGAGCTCTCAACTCTTTAATACATTTTGCATTCCATTTCCTGATTAATTTCATAAACACAGTCATGATAACAAACTGTATTGCTTACAGGGTGAAGCTCAAGATGCTTTGACCTGGCATGTCATGTCCTGCATTGTCTGGTCCTGATTGTGTTAATTACCTTTCTTCCACTAACATTCACGGTAAAACTTCCTTCCATCTCAATGAAGCAAGACCTTTCAATACCTCCAAGTACATGTCTGTAACTATATTTGCTTTTCCCCTGCATAGGGCCTTAAGGAATGATGTTTGCATTAAATTTATGAGTAACTGAATGATTTCCAAATTAGTTTTTTAAAATACCGGATGCATGTGAGCTTAAAATGTTTATTCTATGGGTAAAAATTGTTTTATAGATATAAACATTTTATAGTCCCCATACCAAAAGTTTCAAGGTATATGCAATTAAAATATGAAATAATATACACCTAAATACTTACTGGACCACATTCAGAGGTCCAGAGATGTCTAACAGCTTTCTTGTGAGTCACAATGATATCTTCCTCTGTGTTTCATCAAATATCAACCTCTATGAATCTGTGAAATCAAATATTTCCTGATTCTCAATAGCATAGATAGCATCCCTTTCCCTCCCTAGTCTTTCCACTAACAACCATAATAACTTTATTTGTGCTGACAATAGCCTAGAAGAGAGCACTTTCAGGTGAAAAAATAAATGAATGAAAGATATCATACACTTGACCTCGACAGTAAAACAACTGCTCCTAAAGCAGGCAGTCATCAGAAACACATGGCTTTGCTGGCATTCTTATTTGCTCTACACTGGTGAATTACGTTCTCTTTTTAAAAATATACTGTTTTGGTGCATTGAAATTATACATTATAATGAGATTCAGAGTGATAGAAACATACATGCGCACAGCACCTAGTGCATTCCCTTCCGAGTCTCACCTGGATCCCTCCTCCTCCATTTGAATTATTTCTTCTATCAGTTCTCCCCTTTTCCCCTCCCCACCTCTCTCCCCAAGACCCTCTCACTACTCTCCTGGCATCCCTCCTCATTTATCTGAAGTCCCTTTTGTTTCCCAATCTATCTCTAGATTCCACATATGAGAGAAAATTTACCATCCTTCACTTTCTCTAACTGGCTAAATTCATTTGGCATAATATCCTCTAATTCCATTCATTTTCCTGCAAATGACATAATTTTGTTCTTTATGGCTGTGTAAAGTTCCATTGTGTGTATATACCACAGTTTCATAATCCATCCATCCATTGCTGGATTCCTATGCTGGCTCCATAGGTGACTATGCCATGGGCGGACTATTGTGAACTGTGCTGCTATAAACATGGATATGCATGTATCAGTCTACATTCTTATGGTGGAGGCGACAAAGTACCACAAGGTGGGTGGCTTAAAACAATTGATTTTTCTCTCTCATAGATTTAGAGTGAGTCTACAAGTCCAGAATTGAAAGTGTCAATAGGGTCATGCTGCCTCTGAGACTGTGGATAAAAATCTTCCTAGTTTCTGAAATAGCCATCAATATCCTTGGATTTTCTTGCCTTGCAGTTGTATTATCCTAATTTCTATGTCATCTGTCACATGCTCTTCTTTATGTGTTCTGTCCCTTTATTAAGGACACTAGTCATATGAACTAGGGTCTACCCTAATGAGCTAACCTTCACTGTACTCTATCTGCAAGGACCCTTTACAAAAATAAGGTCACATTTTTAGTTACAGAAGACTTCAACATATTTTTAAAAATAATACAACTCATAACAATAGGTAAAATATTTGCATCCTTGAAAAATGTTAATGAATTGTTATATATAGTGGTTTGTTTTCTATGTCTCTTATTATTTTATTTTTCAATTAAATCTGAAGAAAATTGAAAATTTTCTTCAGAAATAGCTTTTTATAGAAATGGCTTTTTATAGCACACTCTATAAAAAGCCAAAGTACAATGGTTTCCAGAGGGCCAGGGATGGGAAAGGCATGAAGAGAGGGAGCATAGTGTTTTTAGGGCAGTGAAACTGCTTTGTATATTATGGTTATGAAAGATATGTGACAGTATGCATTTATTGAAGTCCACAGGACTATAAAATACGATGAATAAACTGTAGTGTACACAATAATTACTTAATAACAATGCATTAACATTGATTCATCAATTATAACAAATGCATCAAACTAATGTAAGATATGTTACATTAAATCATGTGCTGGGGAGAGTGTAACTCTGTAGTTTCTGTGTAATTTTCTGTTCTAAAATATAAGGGGTATTAAATACACATATATATGTGTGTGTGTATATATATATGTATATATAAACTTTTTATATATATAAAAAACTTGGTAACCAACTCATTCTCCCACAACTTGTACAGTAGCAGGAGAAAATTAGAAAGTAGTGAACTTGTCCAAAATCATTTTAACACAGGATTATGTGTGAAATCTAGGAGGCAAGATGAGATGCTATATATATCTATTCTTAGAAAAGAAAATAACTTCTAACAGCCTTGCTATGACTTATAAGTGGAAATCTGCTCTCCAGTAATTTGGAAAATATAATATTTTCTTTGGTGAAACAGATACCAACACCATAAGACATTATATCAACACAAACACCTGTGAAAAATGAAAGAGGATTATAAACAAAACATCTAATTTCAATGAAGCTTCCATTACAGGTTATGTCCCTGGTTCCAGAGCTATACCTGAGTAAGGTAAATTCACAAGAGGGCTAAGTTTGAAGGCAGCCTGTTTCAGTCAGTATTCTCACAGCTGTGGGCCCAAAAAACCTGATGACAAGAACTTAGAGGAAGAAATATTAATTTGCTCAAAGTTCTGGAGATTTCAGGGGCTCAATCCGTGTTAGGTCAGGTGAAGTCTGTGGAGCTCAGGACATGGCCTGGGGGCAGAAATAGAGACAGATTGCAATGGCTGTGTTCTAACATTATGAGGCTGGAAGCAAGAGAGGGAGAGAAAGAGAGCAAAGTAATACATATACCATATAATATACCATATATAATCCCCAAGGCCACACCCCAGTGACTCCTCCTCAGCAACCAAGCCCTACCTCCAACATGGCTGCCTGTCTACATGAGGTCTATAGGGACATTCTAAATCCAAACCATAACTCTGCCCTATATGGGCACTCTGACATACAAATATTACATAAGTTACAGCTTTAATTTATGAGAATATAATATCAATAATATCTATTAGGAATCATTTGGGAAACATTTACAGAGGATGCCTATTGGGGGATTTTAAGTGAGCACAACTTCTCAATTTCACAGGAGACCTGAAATATAGTAATAGTGATAGCATTATGTTGGTGCCAAGATCCTGTTAGTTGGTAAAACCCCTCTAGTGGAGCTTAAGATGCCATTTAAGTTCCAATTGAGGAGTTAGGCATTGGGTAGGCAGTGATGGAATGGGACTCCCAGAAGATAAAGGTTAAGAAAAACAAAATCAAGGCTCCCTAAGAAGGAAGGTGGTTCCCTGTTGTTCATCGGACCTGAACATGAACAATTAAATGTGGAGGAGTGGAGCCAAGATGTCAGGAACCAAAGATATATGTGCAACAACCTTAAACTCATGGACCGTTGCTACGTATAGACGATGGAACAAACATGCAGACAGTCTCATGACTTCGGGGAATTAAAGGCCATAGATGACAAATTAACTAAGTCAAGAAAAACAAGTTGAAAAATGGGGACTTTCTTCATTGGTTAATGTCTATACATATATAAAGCCCTATGTTCAGCACTAATATTAGCTACCTTCTCAGGACACCTCTGCTGCATGGGAGCTTTAACTCTGCTACTCTCTTTGGTGGATGGAGTGGACTTTGGGGAAAGGCGGTGTGCAATTGATGGTGCTTGGCTTGGGCCACACTCAGGCAGTGCCAGAAGGCCCTGCTGGACTTTAAAGTCTGCCAAGGCCCCCAGGGGTGATTTTCCTTTCTGCTTGCTTCTCTTCTGTGGATCAAGTGAACTTTGGGGTAAGGTGGTATGCAATTTATGGTGCTTGGCCAGGACTACACTCTGGCAGTGCCAGAAGACCCTGCTAGACTCTGGGGTCTTCCAAGGTCCCTAGGGTTGATCTGCCTCTCTGTTTGCTTGATCCTTTAAAGTGAACTTCCTACTTTCACTTTCCTGGTGTCTGAAGAGTTCATTCTTTGACTCTGTAAGATAAGAACCTGGTAAGAAACTAGGTATCACAATCACCTCCCCCTGAAATGCTTATATAATTGCTTTACATATCCTGGGAGCTGCCTCTGACAAGTCATGCACCTGGGTCTAACATGTGGATTTTTGTTTTTGTTGCCATTTGTGTTAGAACCACTATACACACCACCCCTGTTGGCCACCTACTGCCTTTCTAGTGAGGATACAGCTTGAGGTATCCTCAAGTCAAAATGAAGGCACAGTGCCCTCTTCTATAGTCATTCAACTGCATCTTTGTTTCCTTACCATTTATACTCAGAAGAAAGGACCAAACAGTTGATTTCAATGTTTTCTGGGACTTCTGTTTGCTCATCAAGAAGCAATGGCTCAAGTGGTCAGGGGCACAGATGGAGAACTATGGTACTGTTCCCTTCACCAACAACTTTCTTGAACACACTTTAGTGTTGCAAGTATCGACAAATCCACTCATTGAAAAAATGCTAGTGTGAAAACAATACTCAGACTGGGCTGGAAAAGAACAAGTACCTGAACAATAAATATTTCATTAAAACTGTTTTAAAGCTAAATTAAGGACTTTTTCTTGAACTAGGTGCAGGGTATTCACCCTTAACAACAAAATTATTGGATTCTACCAGAATTCTTTTGATTGTCATGGAAAATTCTACCCAATCTAGCTGAAATAAAAATGTAACTATAATAAATTGAGTTTATTTGTGAATGCAGAAATTGACCTATGATATAAATACAGAGACATAAACGGTATCAGCAGGATCCAGATATGTACATCTCTATGATCAGCTTGTCTCTCTTCTTATGTTGGGTTCCTTGTATCCTCATGGTTGAAAGATGTAGCCAGATACGCCTAGAGATTAATCTTTTCTGATACCAATCCAATAGAAGATAGAAATCTTCTTTTCCATTCACTTCATAGTTCTTAAGATATATTTTGTCCTCTACAAAGCAAAACAATGACCTGGATGATAACATGCACTACTCCTGTGGTTATGGGAATGGACCTCAATAGCACAATCGAGACTGAGAGTATGAGACAACTGAATCTCCATATATGCATAAAAAACCTGCAAGGCAAGAATAATGATGCAGCTGAATCAATACTGACTGGACTGGCCACTTAGGAAAAGATAGTAAACAGGCTGGCAACTTACTTACAGAGACAACTGCTTTTCTTCTCATCCAAGTTAACATTGAACTAAAAATAAATAAATTATAAAACAAAAAGAACATCTATGCAAAAATATAAATTTAATGGATTTTTCTCTTAGATATTGAAAGTATTAAGCTAACATTAAAATTACTTTTGGTATTATGTGTATGTACATTTTTGTGTATATATACAAATTATATGTCAATATACAGTATGTATATGTATGTATATAATGAATATATAGCAAATATTTGTATGTATAATGCATATATTTACTTTGTACATCTCTCTTGGTATTTATCTTGACATATCTATACATAGGTACACATACACACAAAACTGGATATTGCCATAATCCTTTTGGTGCACTATTCTCCTACATATCTAATATACTTACAATATATGATAGAAGCTATATTTCATTACAAGATTTTGATTAATGGATTTTTCTTTCTTATATCAAATTGTAGAATTCTTAGGTGGTGATAGCACTAGAAAATATTATGATACATGAATATCCATATTTATAGCAGCATAATTAACAATTACCAAATTATGCTGCTATCCTAGGTGTCTATCAAAAGATGAATGGATTACAAAATTATGGGATATATACAAATGGAAATCTACTCAGCTATAAAGAAGAACAAAATTATGTCATTTGCAGGAAAATGAACAGATCTAGAGAATATAATGCTAAGTGAAAATAGCCAGTTACATAAAGTGAAGGTTATATGTTTTCTCTAATATATGGAAGCTAGGAAGAAGTTGGTATACAAGAGAGACCCCAGATAAAGGAACCCCAGTGGGTTGATGGAGGGGGTCTGGTGGAGGGAGGTGAGGGGATGAGGGAGTCTTGAAAGAAATGCTTCAATTGATGCTATGTACATATACAAACCTCACTAAGTGCTGAGTCTATGTATGTCCCAATCACTCTGAATTTCATTACGATGTGTGATTACATCAGTAAAAGTATATTTAAAATTTAAATATAAAAATTAGTAAACATCACAAAAAATAAAAAATAGATATAAATAAAAATATTTGAAACAGCATATAATCTGAATAAAAGTTTTGTTAATTTTTTTTTTGTGGTACCGGGCACTGAACCCAGGGGCGTTCTACCTCTGAGCTACACCCCTGGCCCTATTTTTAGACTTTATTTTGAAACCGGGTCTCATGAAGTTGCGGAGGGCCTCACTAAATAGCTGAGGCTGATCGTGAACCTGGATCCTCCAGTCTCCATCTCCCATGTACTGGGATTACAAGCGTGTGCCACCACGCCCGGCTTGTTAATTTTTTAATGTGAGGTTAATGCAGTGTGTGTTTGCGTGTGTGTGTGTGTGTGTGTGTGTGTGTGTGCATCCATGTCTTAGGAATAGATATGGAAGGGTTTGGGAAGTATGAAATGTCTTTTTCTATATGTTACAAAATCTGAGTTATGTTTCTGAAATTCTCAAAGCCTGGCTATTTGAACTTAGATCACTTAATCCCTCTGAATCACAGTTTCCTCCTACAAAACACATATTGCAATAAATATTTATTCAAAAATAGTTATTGAACATTCCTATGTGGCAGATGTTGTTCTACGTGCCAAATTATAGCAGTGAATAAAACTGACAAAAATGACCCCATTCTTGCAGAACATAGTAAAGAGGCAATGAAAAAGATAGAGTAAAATTCATAGTAAACAAGATCATGATAAGTAATAAAGTTAAGAAAAGTAAACCATGTAATAAGAGTAGGAAATGATAGAGTAAATCAACTGGTAAGATGGGGCAAATCATGACAGTCCGTAAGTGTCAAGTCCTATTGGGAATGTGTTTCTAGTCCTGAACATTCTGCCTAAATTTCACATGTAAATGACTATATATGTCCTTGAATATCAGTTCTGAATAGGCAAAGTGGCACTAATTGTGTTTAAGAAATCAGTTTTCTCAATAAGACAAAATTAATTCTTTCCCTGAGTATTTCATAATTTTCAAGCTACTCAAGCCCATTCAAACTATTTAGAATGCTATATGTTTTAGTGTTTTCATTAATTTATTTTCTGATAAATGTCATCACCTAAATATCTATGGTATACACACAAACACACATATACTATATACTGAATGGTGGATATATTATGCTATATGTATACATATATATGTGACATAATAATATCTATGTATGATATATTGGTTATATTATACTATGTATATTATACAATTGATAAATTCTGCTCTGTGTACTATTTGTTAAATATATCATACATATGTAAGTATATATATAATGTATATTCATATATGAAATACACAAATAATTACATATATAGAGCAATTAATACTTTATTTTTTCTCCTCTCAATATTTGGAGCTAAAGAGCAAATTTTTATTTGTAGCAAATCATTATTAAAATATTTGTGGCTAAAAGTTTTAATTCTCTTCACTTTCTTTTAATTTGCAGGCTGTCAAATTAATGCCAGTAGAAATAAAAAATCACCAATTGACAGTCTGTGAGAACAAATTCCTTTATAAAATCCCTATCACTGAAGACTTATTTAACTTCTATCTGACCCCTTTAACAGAATTACTAACACTACAATCTTCAATGAGAAAAATATAATCTTGAGTGAAAAGACTGGATAACACGGTGACAGGTGACATTGGAAAGAAATTTGAAATGATATATGTGTGTTGTGAATTTTTTATTTCTCCTGTCAAGTCTTTATTTCCTAAAGCAACCTGGGGTTTTCATGAGTCCAAAGCTTATTCATTATGTTTATTTATTTTGACTTAGAAACACTAACAATGAATTTAATTGAAATGATTCTGACTCAAGCTTTATTGTTGCATTTCAAAAACTGACATAAAATAAATATTTAAAGTGTTATGACCTTCTCTTGAAAGTATATTTTGTACCAGAATCAGCCAAAATAGAAGTGGCAATTCATTAAATAGTCCTTACATTCAGGTGGATTAAAGGTTAATTACAGGAATATTGCAGTGAAGATAACTGTCTTCCTAGTAAGAAAGGCACTTCAGAAATCTATGCAGGCTGTCTTCACAACAATGAATACATAAACATCTCAAAATTGTGTCACCAGAGTTTTAGGGTGCTGCAACTGTGCAATTTTTCCAATGAAATTTATTTATACCAATCTAAACAATAAACACGTAGGTACAATTCAACCTTGTTTGTCTGATCTATTCTTGGAGTCAGCATCCTTGCTTGGAAGAAAAGCTCAAGTTCAGGACAAGAAAAGATGGAAACTCCTTCTGGTGTCTTGGTTGGGATTTCCTGTAATTGGAAAAATTGTAGGAGATGAATAGGAGACAAATATTTAGAGTAGTCTTTCTTTTAGCACAATCATTGTTTGGGTCAATACACTGTTTATGGGTCCTACTATCAGTTATACAAGATAAAATTAAAATTCTTAGCATATCATTCACAGATGTTCATGATAATTTATTAGTTCAATTTTTCAAATTAATCTCCAGCTATTCCCTATAGAAATACTGAAAAAAACTGAGCAAGCCCAGTTCCTCTGTTGTCAGAAGTCATATTTTTTCTTTCATATCTTCCTTTCTTCGCCTTCATAGAAAGTTATTTCCTAGCTTCTACGTCTTACTAACTCCTATTCATCCTTCAAGACTTATCTCAGGCATAGTCTTTTGACTCTTTCTATGCCATTCCATTCCATGCGACATTATGGATTCAAAGCTTTTCCAACGTATCCCCATTATACTATCACATATATTCTTCCAAATTAGCAATTACATTTGGTGAAACTTAATAATTCACAACTAATAAAAATAAGACAATGTATATTTGAAAAAGCATGATATTTTAGGGTCAGACTAACCTGGTTTCACCTTTACCCCTAAGTAACTGTGTTCTTTTGGGCAAGTTAAGAAATTGAATAAGTTGAAACATAAAACATTATGAAATTTTTAAATGTAGAGCATGATGTTTTGAATAGTTAAATTTAGCTAATTAATAAATTTTCACCTCCCTCAAGTAATTATCATTTCTGCAATGAGAGCACATAATACCCATTTTCTCTACATTTTAGATGACTGCAATATATTATAGTAATGGGTCTTATTTAGCCTTGTTTTCCTCTTCTGTAAAATGAGAGATGAAAGTTTTTTAAATTAAAAAGTATTAACAATTATTATTTATTAACTCATATATTTTTCATATAAATATTTAGAGAGAGAGAGAGAGAGAGAAACAGAGATAGAGACAGAAAGAGAGCAAAGGACTATTCTAGGCTCTGGAAATAGAAAATGAATTTCTGTTGTTTAAGCTCCCCAGTCTGTGGTATTTAGTTTGGCAGCTTGAAGAAACTAATACAGAATGCACTGAAGTCTCCGTCACAGCCCATCTCCAAGTCCCTTCATTCATTTATACAGAGGCAGTATTTATTATCGATTTTTAAAATCTCTCCAGAAATATGTGCTGCATTTTTAAATAAACAAGCTTATATACACATTTATGTGTTTGTCTTTTTAAAGAGTACAACACGCTATATATACTGCTCTTATGTTTTTATTAAGCAATATAAATTAACCACCCTTAATTACAGTAATAGATATTTTCTTTTGATTTATTTAAATTGCACATAAAGACATCAAAATTTATTTAGCCACTCCTCTCTGATGACAGAATTTTCTGATATTTTGCTGCTAAAATTTTCTTGGAATGTATAAGTTTTATGAAAGCCAGTTCCTTTTTGCAAGTCTATATGTAGAATAAGTTCCTGAAAGAGGAATTGCTGCACTAAAGGATTTTAGCACTCTTATTTTTGATTGATGTCAAATATCCTTTCATGTGGGGTTATATTGTTTCTCATTTTCTTCATAAAAACATAAGATTTTTTATTATATCATCACACAACCATTGTCTTACATTTTAGATATTTGAAAATATATGTGAACTGTAATAATTCAGGGCAGTTTTCATTTATATTTTTATTACAGTGAGTGAGGTTGAAAACTTCTTTCATGTTAAAGTGATGGATATAAAATTACTGTCTCTCCTTTTTCTCCTTTTGCATATTTTAATATGCTACTTAATTTTCCCATGCAAAAAGCATTTCCAAAGACTGACAATAATCTAATACTTTTTCCATTTGAATAATTGGCCTTTTTTGTTTGCTTTGATAATTTGTGTTTTATTTCCAGCAAATGTAGTAGAATATATCTAAATGTTGTTCGTTCCAAGTTTACTTTTCCAGGTATGTATAGTGCCCTTTAAATATAAACTTCTATGAGGATGTCTGTTTCTTATTCTATTTTTTTTAGAGAATACTTCTGAATGGAATTGTTGATCATCATTCTAGTGGTCATTGTTTGTTTAGATTTATGTTTTTGACCTTTCAAAACAGATGAATTGTTACGGGAATTTATCTATAATGTCACTTATCTAAAAATCACTCTTCTGTTATTTTTGCAAAGTGATTAAAAATATGGTCTTCTTTTTCTGATATCGCATAGTTCTTTTATATATCCCCACTCTTATGTGGCCTTCTTTTATTGCCCCCATAGAACCTGCCCCATTTAATTAGGAAATTATTTCCAGTTCTTCCTCTTTAGTTTGAGGCTCTTTCCTGGATCGACTGGTAAATTTTCAGTGTTCATAAAGCCAAAACGTTCCCACATCTCCAGTTATTGTTGGGAATACCTGATACTTGGCCAAATTTGTAGAATGAAATCATTTTCCTTTTTTAATATTTCGTTCTCAAATTGTCCCAGTATGATTCTCAGTGAATACTTCTGTAATATTTGGGGAATCCTTTTCTGTATTTCTTTCAATTTCCCTTAATTTCTTTGATTATTTAAATTTTAACATATTTTTCTGTGTTCTTCTACCCCAGATTTGTGTCTCTTGTATCTTTGTATCTCTTTCCTCATTTCATGCATTTCTACATTGTGGCCTTGTTTCTCAGTAACAGTCATCTCATTAACTTTTTAAAATTTGTGTACAGAAAAGTATTCACTCTTTGTTTTAATTTTTTCTTGGCAAAATTTTTCTAGTCAATGTTCCTTTTTTTTACTTCATTTTCCTTTGAGAGTATGTTGACAGAACCAGTCATATTTCTGATGTTTATTTGCACGGTAGTAAAGATTCTGGCACCTGTTGAGAGCAGCACCAGTATAGTAGAGAACTGCTATTTTCTAACTGGCTCCCCTCAATTTCTGTTCTAGAGATTGAGAGCGGAAAGGAACAGAACTCTTCTCTTAACCTCATGCTTGCTGGCTATATTTATAACAGCTTCATGAATTTCTAGTCTCTTGCTTTTTTATTCCTATCCATTTGTAAAATGCCTGTCCTCTTACCATTTCATGGCTTTGGCAAGGTACCTGCATCCTCTGAGCCTTGTACAGATAGAAGAAGAATCCATTGGATGAGGTGGACCATGACCTTCACCTTAAATTGGGGAACATCCTGAACAGGCACATGACCAAACTCTATAACTTTCATTCAATATCTGTACTCTAAAATATTATTTCATACTTTGATTTACATATGAATCACCTGGTGGTCTTGTTAAAACAGATTCTGAATGGTCTGATTGCATATTCCATATTTCTAATAAGTTTCCTCATATTTCTGATGCTTCTGTTTCGAAAACACATTTTGGGCAGCAAAGCTCTAAATCTTGACCTGATGACTCGTGTCAGAAACACAAACATTATCCTTAACATCTTCACCCAGGACTACTTCCAGCCCAAGCAGCACATTTTTGCATTTTTAGAGAAAAAGATACTTCTCTAGAAGTTGAAACCTAAAAAAGGCATTCTATTGGTGGATGAATTAAAAATACATGGCCCACTTGGACAGATATTTTAGGAGACAGCACATCCTTTGTAGGAATATATAATTTTAACAAGACAAGAACTGGCAAACTGAACAAGGGGGAGGGGGATCCTGCTGCCATTCTCTCTCTGTGTCCAAATGACGCTAAAGAGGAGGAACTGTATAAATTGTGTCTTAAACCTTCTCTACCTGCCTGCTCACCATTAGGAATCTAGGTATATTACTTTATGTTACTTTATGTAACAACTTTTAGCAAACTAGAAAGAGAGCTTCCTCAATTTATTAAGCACTAGCAACAGAAAATTCACATAAAAATCACAATGTAGGTTAAATATAATGTTTGCTCTTGAGAGTGAGAATATGAAATATGTGAAATTAATAAATTTGAATCCAGTAAGAGGACTTAATTATAACCTTCAATGTAAGTTATTCATTAGTTTCTGTTGGAGTCTTAACCCTGTTTACAAGAAAGATAAAACAAGCAGAAAAATGCTACCTAGTGTACTGTAGAAGAGAGTTTCTGTGGATCATTAAAACTGATAATTTCTTCGCTTTCTTGGCATAGAATTAAAACTCATTTTCCAGTCTCACTTCTACATAGGTGTAGCTACATCTCTTAATGAGTTATGTCTCTATATGTCTCCATTACTTTATAAAGTGACTTTACTATATTTTTCATATCAAGAGCTGGAGTTTATTTCTGATTTTGAATTCTGGCCAATCTTCAGACTTCTTGTGATCAATAGAATGTGGCAGAAGTAATGTCACGTGATCTCTCAGGTAGGTCTTAAGGGAACGTGCAGCTTCTATTTTCATCTTCCTGAAACATTTCCCTAACATGGTCATGCTTTGAAGAAGCCCCAGGATGGGAGCAGGTGAGCTAAGCCAGGTCCCACCTTATACACCAGCTAAAGGTAGCCATATGAATAAGCCCAAACAAAACCAGCAGGTCTGCCTCATCCACCTATGGAATCATGAGAAAAAATAAATTATTGTTTTAGTACATGGAGTTATGGGGGTAATTTGTTTACACAGAAATTTCTAACAGATAAGAACACAACATTTGTGAATTTTGCAGCTATAAACATAGATATGCATGCATTACTATGTAACCAAACCGAGATGTCCATCAGCAGATGAATGGATTACAAAACTATGGGATATGTACACAATGGAATTTTACTTAGCCATAAAGAAGAACAAAACTATGTAATTTGCAGGGAAATGGATGGAACTGGAGAACATTATGCTAAGTGAGATTATGGGTCACAAAAAGTGAAAAGTCAGATGTTCTCCCTAATATGCAGAAGCTGGGAAGAAAATGGGACATAGGAGGGACTCCAGACAGAGGAGGAGAAACCTTAGATGAGTGAAGAAGACGACCTAACTGAGGGAGATGGAGGGGGGAAGAGGGAAACACCCTAATGCACATGATGTACATACACAAACTTATCAAAGTCAATCACTATGCTGAGCACAGGAAGGAGGGGCGGGGGAGGGAATAGGGCAGGAAATGTGGGAGGCTCAATGAGTGCTGTGTGCATGTTTGCCTCTATCATCCCGAACTTCATCAAGATGCATGAGTAAAATGAACCAATATTAATAATAATAATAATAACAACAACAATAATAATAAAGAATACAACATTTGAAAAAGTGATGTTACCTCCCTCAGGTCTGACTCATGAACTGCTCCTATGAACACTCCTCCACACTCCATTCCTTTCTCAGGAGCTGGAATGAAGATGACTTCCAACAAGTCCTTGGACACAATCTACTGAACATAACAAAATTCACAGAGCCTAGTTCTCAAATCATTGGCCAATTAAGTTCAGATGCATGTACGAAATAAACACCAAGACATTTCAATCATTATACATTCTGAGTTACATTTATTGTAGGAGTTAACCTATGATAACTAATATATCAACAATAATACCATTGGCATGGTCTTTGACATTTGTTTAGCTAATGTCTAGTTTGGGAAGCATTTTATTTATGAACAAAGCCCTTTTGTGAGAAATATAAATTGGTACTTATTTATATATGATTTATATATAGATATTAGTTCTTTTCACACATCAGAAAAATAGAGAAAAATTCAAAAGAGGAAAACATTTATCCATAATTCCAACACTAGAATTTTAGAATGTGGCACATTTCATTCCTCACATATGTGCATTTTTAAATTTACACAATTTTTTTAACCTAAGATTATATTATATGCTATTTTCAAACATATTCATAACTTGATAATGCGGTAGCATTATGCTCCATCTAGTGGACACAGCATAACATTTCTTGTGGCTTTTTATTGATAATTTAAGTTCCAAATATTCAGTGTTGCAATTCTATAATGATCATTTTTGTAAATGCTGTAAATGCAGCTTTTTTCTTTTTTACATCATTCCTTTTCTTACTATACTTATTAAAATTCAATATTTTATTTGCTTGTTTAAAACTACTTAGTACACTGCACATATTAAGTTATTTGGTTTAAGTTTCTCTTACGTTTACTGAAAAGGCAATAATGTTAATGTAACATTGGATTCCTTTGTGTTCAATCCTAGAGTTTTCTAACTTAATCTAATCAGTTTTCTAGCTAAGTAGTTATGATATTGTGATGATTATTACTCTTTGAATATCTTTAAACTGTTTTTTCTATCTCTTGTATCATTAATCAGTTATCTCCCAAGAACCAAGAACATTTGAGTTTACTGTAATATTCTCTCTATATTATGTCCTCACCTCCAGAAACAATTATTTAGTGTAACATAAACAAAAGATATTCACCTTGTAAGGCTTGGGTTTGGAATGTCCCCCAAATGCTCATGTGTTGAAGGAATGTCCTCAATGCAGGGAGTTCAGAGTTGGGCTATGCCTGGAGGAGGTGGGTCATTGGGGGCATGGTCTTTGGAACTATATATACACCTGGTCCCGTCCTCTGACTCTTTGCTTTAGACTGCCATGACCAAGAGCGGCTATTCTCTGAAACACACCCTGTCGCTATGGTTTCTGCCTCAGAGCTGGCCAACCATGAACTGAACCTCTAAAATAGTGAGCCATATAAACCTTTCCTTTTCTAAGTTGTGCTTGTCAGAAAACCTCACTTAAACACCATGCACCACCCTAAAATTGCTTTTACATATTCTTCTCATTTGTCTACAGTGACCCTACTTAAATATTCTGCTGACACTTGAAATATAAAAGTTGAAAGCCACATAAATTATATTTTCTACCAACACATACCTTTCCAGTACTTTCAAGATGTCCTTCACAACATTCTTCTAATTTCTCAAGCTTTCCTGGAAGTTATGCTGGCTATTCATATTTTTTTTATTTTTCATAGGTTCCTAAAAATATGTTCAAAATTAAACAAGTCATCTTTTTTTTTACATCTACTTCAATTTCCAGTTTTTTCATCTCAGTGAATGACAGTATCAATTACCCTACTATTCAAATCAGAAACCAGGGAGTCATTCAAACCATTCTCGTGCTACCAATGCTATCTAATATGTCACCGAGGGTTTTTTAATCACTTTTTTGTTTGATTTTGTTCTATTTTTCTTGTTTGTTAATTTATTTTATTTTTAGGAGTTTGGTGAACTTTTCACCAATGAAATACATGTGTCTAAGCAGGACCCATTTTGAGAAATGTAATTCAAATAAGACCTGACAAAGCCCTGCTATGGCTCACTTTCAGTCACTAAATTTATGTACTATAACTATTTCCAACATTATAAACAGGTTTCTCCTACCTTTAAAGTTATATAAATAAAATATTACACAACCTTTAGTGATTATTATTTTTTTTTTGCGGTACCAGGGATTGAACGCAGGGGCGTTCTACCTCCGTGCTACGCCCCCGGCCCTACTTTTTTTACTTTATTTTGAAACCGGGTCTCATGAAGTTGCGGAGGGCCTCGCTAAGGAGGGAGAGAGAGAGAGAGAGAGAGAGAGAGAGAGAGAGAGAGAGTTTAAGAGAGCTGAGGCTGGCCGCGAACCCGGATCCTCCGGTCTCTGCCTCCCAAAGTACTGGGATTACAAGCATGCGCCACCACGCCTGGCTGATTCATTTTTTACTTTACTTCATTTATTATTTTTGAATTATAATTCCTTTTGATTATAATTCTGTTATATTCTAGCTTTATAAATGGGCTGCCAGCTGAGTACAGAGAGATGTCTTACCTTTCACACCATAAGAACTCAAACTCTTTGAGACTAAAATGTTCTTTGGAGGGGAGGATGCTCTTCTTCCAGGGGAGGGTATACAAGCTACATCTTGTTTCATCAAACCAAGGAAATAAAGAATATCCAGATTGGACAAGATGTTTGAGATAATTTAACACAACTACCCACTGTGCTAGGGTTCTTTCTACCACATTCCTAGCAAGTGATTACTCAGCCCTGTACTAACACCTCTAGCCATAAGCAATTTAGTCTTAATTTACTGTGAAAGACACACACATTTATTAACTTCAGTATGGCTGGTAATAAATGCTTTCTGAATACTGTCTTTTAAAGCTCTCATCCTCATTATGGGAAGATATTCATAATATAGGAGTAGCTAAAGCTATCCAAACAGATTTCCTATGCTACCAGATAGATTTTATCAACACAAAAGCTCCAGTAGAGGAAAATCACTGTTTCATCGTATTTTTATTGGGGAATATTCCTATCAGCTGTCATTATCAGCTAAGTTCTATTCTCTTCTACTAAAAATGCCTATGGTGGTCATTATCAAAATGTGGAGCTTTCTAAAATGAATAGCTGATAGTTGTAACTGCCTGTTAAGCTCCCACAGGCTCTGACCAATTATGAACTATGCAGTATACCTCTCCTCATTAATAAGAAATAAAATAATACTAAAATGTTTGGCAGTAGCTCTTATGGACTGATCTCATGTTATTTCACATAAATAGAAGCACAGAGGGCACCTCATGTTAGTAAGTGGTAAGTCAAAATATAACTTTTTTTTAAAACCCACATTTATGTGTTTAGCAAAAAATGGTTTAAACAAGTTAATTAGTAGGCAGCATGGTAGAATGGAAAGAATATGTGATGTGGATTCAGAATAAAGCTTAAATTTTGTTTTTCTCTCTTAATTTCCAATTAGGAAAATTACATATACATTCTGAACCTGTTATTTAACTTACAGAAAAGAAACATTACTGTAATTTGGCAGGGCTGTGGTGGTACCAAATGAGATAACAGATATGTAGCACGTGCATTTCTTTAAAAAGCTCCTGCAACAGTCCAAAACCCACAGCCCAATGAATGTCACACATTTCTCTTATACAGAAATAGTTTTGTCTAATATATTAAGTGAACATGTGATACTATGTTCTTTATGTATATTTAGGTATTCTCATAATTTTCAATTATCAGTAAAAAATATGCAAATGTCTCTGACCTTTTTCTTTTTGAACCATTAACCAATGAAAATTGTACAGAGGAGAGCTCAGCAAGGTGGCACACACCTATACTCTCAGCTACTCAGGAGGCTGAGACAGGAGCATTGTAAATTGGACACCAGCTTCAGCAACTTTGTGAGACCCTGTTTCAAAATAAAAAGGGCTGGAGGTGCAGCTCAGTGGTGTAATACCCATGGTTTCGATCCCCAGTATTATAATAAATAAACATATAAACAATAAATAAATAAAAATTGCACAGAGGTTTTATCATTAAGAGTGTAAATAAATCAACATTTATCTGTGTTTAAGAAAATTATACAGTTTTATTGTTTTTACTAAGCATTACCATTAGTCTAATTGTTATAACTGAATATTTGTTATTTTAAATAGCATACATATCCTTTCTTCTTGTTGTCCAAGGTTTTAATCTTTACTGCATATCAGAAATCCCCCAAAACTAAGTAGCTTTGAACAACAAGTTTTTGCTTGTATTTCTGTGAGTTGCTAAGGCAGGCCCTCGTGGTTTCTGCTGGGCTCAGGAATGCTGCTCATGTTGCCACATTTAACAGGACACAGTGGTGGGCTAGAGATGGCTCCTAGCAGCTGAGGAGAACTGGTAATTGCTGAAATTCTGTGAACCAGGTAACACTGCATGATGGCTTGAAATTGACTGTGATTGCTGTCTTTACACAGAAAGTGCCAAATGCTGCATACCAGATGGGTTTTTTTTCCTTCCCATAGAGGGAGATTGTTAAGCATTTACAAGCATACTCTGCATTGGAAGATTGGCAGAACAGGAAGGCTCAGGATCACACAGTGTCTGTCCATTGGTGCTGGCTATGGTCTGAGGAGCCTTGGCCTTTGTCCACATCACCTCTGTTCCTCTGGAAGGCTAAGCTGACTCCCTTACCTAGCAATTTCAGAACATTTCAAGAGGATTGTCTCAGTCAACATTCTCACTGCTGACCATACAACTTAGAGGAAGAAAGATTTATTTGCTCAGTTTTTGTAGATTTGGGGGTTCAGTACATCTGAGGCCAGGGTCTGCAGAGCTCAGGGCATGGTGGTGGGAAGCAGAGAGAGGAAGAGAGCAAGGGCTCTGCTCTCTCACATCATAGATGCCAGAGCAAGAGAGAGCCAGCAAGCAAGAGGATTCAAAGACAAAAGCACAATCCCCAAGCCCACACCCCCAGGGACCCACTCTCTCCAGTCCCACCCCACCTGCCTAGGTTTTCATCCAGTAAATCCATTACAATGGATTTTTCCACTGATAATATTACAACATTCATGGCTTAATTACATGAATTCTGAACATTAATACATGAGTTCTTCAGGGACATTCTTTATTTAACCATAACATGGGTGGAAGCAGAAGTTGCAATCTGTCTGAAGAAGTCACAGAAGTCATGTTGTCACATTCCACTGATTACTTATGCAGCCTTGGCTGAGGCTCACTTCCCTTTACCTATAAAATTAATGCAGCTTGCTAATATTTTTGTAGTCAGAAATAAGTGATAAAATCCATGGGAAACACTTATGACAGTGACTGATATATTAGAAGTATCCAGTAAATGTCAGTTACTATTATTATTGCATACTTTATATCCTTAAAATCTCTCCTATCAGTCATCTCTTTAACCTCACTGCCACCACCTTAAGGAAAGAGATCCTACTTAATCCCCCCCACTGTACCTGGTCTACAATAATTCTGTCTTAGCCCCTGCCCCTCAAAACAAATCTTTGTTCATTTATCACATTCCCAGTTTTAGTCTATGAAACTTTGAAGGCTTAAACTCCTGCTTTCATTTTATATCATGAGCATTCAACATTGTATCTAGAATAATCATCTAATACATGTTTGTTGAATTTGTTTTTCTGTTAGCCTTGAAAAAACTTAACCTAAGTATTCATTTATATCATCTGGATGTAGACTTGACAATACATTCCTGAAGAAAAAAAATTAAGACCTTTTTTAACTAAAATAAATAAACTTATGATAAAAAATAAAGATGACTAATAATCCTACAGTCTGTGTAATTTAGGATACTATTGCCAGTGAACAAGTGTCAATGTGAGAGGCAGTATTGTTAATATATTTTATTGGTATATTGTAATCACACGTCATAAAGAAACTCAGAGCAATAGGGACATACATGAACACAGCACTTGGTGAGCCTGCCCCAGCTCTCACCCAGCTCCCTCCCCTTCCTTGTATATGATATTGCAATTGGCATTGATAATTTTGTATATGTACATAGAGTCAATAGAAGTGCTTCTTTCACCAAGTCTACCCGTTTATTCTTCTCATTTCAACTGTCATTCATCCTTTTCATTTTAACCCTTTTAATTTCTTTGTGTTTCCTGTTGTCTATTATTTTTTCAAACCTATCACATTAACTTAGCATTCCATAGGACAGCTTTGGTCATTTACTACTACCACAGCATTAATAGTTGCATTATCATCTCTGCTATATCTAAACATTTTCTATTAAACCCTTCAAGCTTCACTTTATTTTGGACTTCTTTTAGCCTGCTACCTTTTGATTTCTTTCTCTTGCTTTTCCATATAATCTTAAATTATTTTGCTTTTATTTAGGAAACATGTTTCCTTGACTTTTATAGACACTGTTTGAATTTAACTTGTATTTATTTGACTTTTATAGATACCATTTGAAATTTACTTCTCTTTTGTATGGTATATGTTCTGGAGACATATAATTCTTGCATGTATATTTCCTTTCCCTTTGATAGAGTTGGTTTTTTTTTTTGTTCGATACCGGGGATTGAACCCAGGGGCGTTCTACCCCCGTGCTACGCCCCTGGCCCTATTTTTTATACTTTATTTTGAAACCGGGTCTCATGAAGTTGCAGAGGGCCTCACTAAGGAGAGAGAGAGAGAGGGAGAAAGAGAGAGAGAGAGAGCTGAGGCTGGCCGCGAACCTGGCTCCTCCTGTTTCCGCCTCCCAAAGTACTGGGATTACAAGCGTGCGCCACCACGCCTGGCTTAATAAAGGTTTTGTATGTATATTTTTATTTGTGCCACAGAAAATTTCTTGGTCACTTTCCTCTTCTCTCATTTTATTTTTCAAATCTGTATTATTCTTTTTATCCTTAAGTGTTAAGAGTCTTCTTTCAGTCTGATGTTTCACTCTGATATGAGATAATTGGATTTTTTATAATTCTCCCATCTTGAACTGGAATGTGTTTACAGATCATCTTTAAAGTCAACTATAAAACATATTAACACTGCAGTCACTAAAAGCTGGTTATTTGTCTATAGGCATTTAGCTTTGCTCTCAACCTTCTGTGATAGCCCCTTCATTGCAGGAACCTGGAAGCCTGCAAACTTTATTTTTACTTATCATTTACCATCTTGATTCTCTAGGGTCTGCCAGAGGGAAGAATACTAAGGGATTGCAAGGTGGGAGTAACAAAGGAGCCCTTTTTCCTCTGCATCCTATGGTATATTTAGAAAGGGTAGTAGGAAATTGAAATACTTCATGTGGTTTTAGTTTTTCTGACTGTAAACTAACTGAGCTCTTCAGTGCAATCAAAACTAGTTCATCCATTACCATCACAAACAGGTACAGAGTGCCATCCTAAGTCTTGAGGCAGACCTACGTGGGTTGTGTCTTTTGTTAAGGGCCGCACAACACCAGCACTCAGAATGTGTCACAATTCTCCTGGATCATGTGGCTGATCCCAATTTGGTGGACAACAATGGCAACACTGCTCTCCACTATGCTGTCCCTAATGAGGACACATCGACAGCAGAAAAACTGCTTTCACACAATGCAAATACTGAAGCCCGCAACAAGTTTGACTTCACACCATTATTACTTGCTCTTCGGGAGAACAAACGACGCACGATCGACTTTCTCCTTGAAAAAGGAGCTAATATACATGCAGTGGATGCGATGGGAAGAACTTCCTTCATGCTGTCTATAATATGTAAATCAAGCCACCTTGTCAAGTTTCTTCTTGAGCAAAGTGTGGATGTCTTTGCTGAAGACTGCAATGGATGGGCCGCATTAAATTATGCTATTGCTTTTGATTGTGAAAAGTGTTTACATGAAATGCTAGTTAGCATTAAATGCATGTTCAGAATAGTTCCAACTATTGCATCGTATACATCTAGTGAGAGTTCACAGTTTATTTCCCCTAGTTTGGGGATGGCAGTGAGTTAGTGCACTTCATCAGCTAGAAACCAGGCAAAAGGCAGCATGCATCAGAAGTAGCTGTGGGTGCAGGAGTCTTATCTCAGGAGTTTTTCCCTTTGGAAGTGCTTGAGTTTGACCCTAGGCCTCATGCATTAGGCAACTGCTCTATTAAGCAACACCCCCAAACCAATATCCCAGGACTTTTAAGACTTTTATCCTGAGAGTTCCCAGCATGGCCTGTTTTATTGTAAGTATCTCCTAGACATGGGATTCAAAAACTTTTACCTTTGACTTTTTTTTTCTAATTAGCTGTTTGGGTCTGAAAAAGCCAAGTATAGCAGGAAATCTTGTTACTTTCCCGTGGGAGCTGTCTTCTACACCATCCTCCTTGAATGTTCCAAGAACCAGGGGCTTCCTTAAGTGCATGGAACACAGTCCTCTTCCACAAGGAAGGTGGAGTGGAAAAGAAGCCCATTCGCATCAGTCTTTTGATTCTGTTGCTGCAGTGTTGCTTTTAAAACTGGTCCTATGGGACTCCCACCCAGCCTCGGACTCCGGCTCCGCCTGTGGTGCAACCTTAGAGGAGCTGTGACTCATTTTCCAGAAGCATGGGCGACTTTCTCACACCCTATAAGTTAAAGAGTCGCTGCTGTTCCTAGCGTCCACCTCCACCCACCCAACTGTTTCCCCGCCCACCCAATGGTTTCCCCACCCACCCAACAGTTCCCACCGCCAACCCAACAGTTTCCTCACCCACCAAACGGTTTCCCCGCCCACGCAACAGTTTCCCCGCCCATCCATGAAAAACAGCCACTTTCTGCCTTCAAGACTTAATTGATGTTTAATTTCACAATTAACATACAGTTTCACATTTGCTGACATGGCTAGAAGTAGCCCAATATTCACTGGCAATGAAGTCACAGCTTTCAAATGGCAAGGGATCAAAGAAATCCAGATAACAGTACTTGGAAGCTTATTTGTGAGTTCACTTCTTTTGCAAATACTGTATGAGTTAGCCAGGTGTGTTGGCACATGCCTGTAATCCCAGTACGTGGGAGGCTGAGATGGGAGGATTGCAGGTTTGAAGCTAGTGTCAGCAATTTAATAAGACACTCAACTACTTATCAAGACCCTGTTTCAAAAGAATCAGTCAATCAAAGTGCTGAGGTTGTAGTTGGGATTTAGAACACTCCTGGTGTCAATTCCCAGTATCTATAAAAATAAATAAATAAATAAATAAATAAATAAATGAATAAACTATATGAGCTAAGGTTTAGTTGGGAAAGATAAAGCACTCCAGTGATACCAGACAGGCATCTAAAGCAAGGAAACACTAGAAGACTAGAGAACCTGGCAAAAAGGGGATGCAGAGGAAAGAAACCCAAGAGGATGAAGGAGGTGGTGACCAGTAGTCAGAGAATGACAGACACTTGCTGGAACCTATAGAATTACATTTGCCTCTACCCTGCTGAGGGCACCGCCAGGGCTTCTGTTGCTGCCCACCCAAGTGGACTTTGCTATCTCCTATCCTTTTAACCATTTTTATAGGGTCTTTCGAATAGATAGTGAAGCATTTGAATATAACATCTTGTCTCAGTTTTGCATAACCCCACAATCTAGCGCAGTATTTTGGCAATAGTATATAATGGAAATAGCAAGAACTAATTTATCTTAAAATATTTCATTTCCACCAGCTCTGGGCTAGTGACTGTGCTAAAGAAAGAGGATGGGGCAAGTAGAAAAGGTCCTCACCTCGCAGAGCTGGGGAGCAGAAACAGTAAATACATGCTCTCAAGCGTCAGAGTGTAGGGAATTGGCACCTCCTATGTGTAACTTCTCTGATGTTCTATGTTAGAATAAAAAAATAATCTAATAATATATACCTTCAGAATGTTTGTGAAGGATTAAACATGCCAAAAGGTAAAAAAAATGCTTTATAAACTACAATGTCCTATATTGACCAAACATCAAAAGTTTTATCATTTGTAAAGGTACTGAACATTACTTGAATTGTTGCATTAAATTTTCACCAAGCCTTGAGGAGCTGCCATTCCATTCTGTAAGGAACAATGCTTTAAATTCATACTGAAATAGATGCATTACCTTTACTGCAATCTTTTGATTCAGTCTTTAAAGAACAGTCATTAATCTTCTCTATGCCGATGTAATTTAGGAGGCAGTGTGTTAGCTTTCCCTGCCTAGTGCTGGGATGAATGACGCCCTGGCATTTGTCTGCACCGGGTTTTTTGGGGGAAAGCCACACTACAGACATGATTATTTTATATTGTTCTGTCCAGGCTACTTTATCTACTTGTAGGTGCTAGAATCCAATTACCCTTGCTCTAAGAAGTAGGAGAAGGGGCAAGGTTTAGTTTCTCATGTTTTTTCTAAAAATCTAACACATACCAAAATTCTGCACTAAGTATGGGCATATGAATATGCCTGTGATCATGACTCGCCTCTTAATTTGCCCACAGATAATGGTGACATATGCACACGTAAAATGATCATTTCTAAATAATGTTGAGAGGTGTGAGAAAATGGTAGTATGCTTATTCCATTGATAAGAAGTTTCTAGAAATTTTGCTTCTTCCAATACTCTCAAAAGTTAGTATAGTTTCCCTTCCAGATGGAAATACTGGGAGAAATGGCACCATTCTCTCATCTCTGGGTGATGGAACGGAAATAGGTCAAGTGCGTGGGAGGCAGGGAGCCTTCTCTGCCACTTGCAGAACAGTCTTGCTAGCAGGACTCAGAAGGGAAAGAACAGTAAGAAAAAGGAATTTGTGCAGGAAAGAAGAAAAGCAAGTATGTGAAAAAACAATAAATCCAACAACCTTTCTCAGATAATTGGCATTTTAAGTTTCTATTGCAAGTCCTAAAGGAAAACAATAAATATCAGTTTTAAAAGTATTTTTCTTTTTGTTCTAGGGGAATTGTTTGAAGTCATGAAGACTCTGCATTCATTTTCTAAAACATTTAGCACATAATTTATGATCATATCTAAAAACTTTTATTAAATATTGGAAATATTAAATTCTGCTTCTGTGCTAAAAACATTGGTTTTATCCATGGGATACTTTGTGAAATGTCTCCAAATACAACTTTCCATGACTAGTTTGGGAATATTGCTTAAAGAATATTGAAATTTAGCTAGAATTCCTAATAATAAGGAAATGATTTTCCCTAAGTGGTTCACATTCTGAATGCAGTGTAGAATACCTTCAGGTTGGAGTGGTGAGCCAAGAGCTTAGACACTGGGCCATGTGTCCTCACACCAGGTATGCCTGAACTGCTAGGCTTCCCCAAACACAAATATGCATGGGATTCCTTTGTAAACCATCTAGTACAATACGAACATTCTGAATCCTCTTCAGTCAAAATTAAAATGCAATGGATTAAAAACAAAAAGACAGTATGCACTAAAGTATAATTTATACAGGCATAAACTTTGCCAATTTTGACTATTTTGACCACAATTGATATTTTGAGCAGTTTCAGAACTTGATTTTGCATTGATAATGTGTTACTGATGCAAGTACACTCACTATAAGAACATTTCAATTATTTCAAGTTAAATATCTTAATTTTACTTTACATTTTATATGCTGTACTTGATTCTATAATGACAAAAGCATTGACTTTATAGTTTTCTAGAACAAGGTTTGAAATTCACATTTTAATTTCAGATTTTTGCTAAGAGACCTTATTCAAGTTCCTTAAACTCTCTTTTATATATTTCATAGGGTGATACAAAATATACAGAATGTTAAATATGTCTGGTGCACCATATTTATCTATTCTAATAAATACATCATTAGGCACCTATGAATTTATCTCTATCACAAAAATTTACACATATATTGCTTTGCAAACATTTTAAATTATTTTTAAAATGAGCACCTAATCCTTACGATATAACTTCACTTTGTAGAATAAATTTCACTTTGTGTTTAACAATTACATTACTAAACTAAAAAAAAAGTTGTGATAGTTAAACAAGCTGCAGCTGGGGTAGGTCTACACCTTTACAAAGTCACACTCATTTAGACTTAGTCATTTTCTTTCTCAGTTCCCCTGTATAGAATCCCTGAGAATGAATCATTTTACAATTCTGTCACTAGAAAATATCAATCAGAAGGGACACAAAGCAGAGTGACAGAAACTCTTGTTTGGACTCAGATGCTGGGTTTAGGATCACTTCTCTGATTTTTTGACATCTGTGACACTGAACAATCATTATCTCATGGCCTGTTTGTCAAGGAAGCCAAGAGACCTTCCCGGCTAGTTATCCTGCATTGTTAGTTCTTTCATCTGTGAACATATGGACGGGAAACTCTCATTAGGAAAGCAAATGGAAAGTCTTAAACTGTTCCATTCCTACAAGATGATTTATTACAAATGAAGAACCAAATATAAAATTTTTCAGTCTTTATATCTTGCACTATATCATAAGAATTTATTTTGTTCGTTGTCTTGTAGCATGCTTGTTAGAAAAAAGAAACAGCTCTGCTTTTCATTGCCTCAAGCAAAAAAAGAAACAGCTATAATTATCCTTGGATGTCTTTTACTGAAAAGGGAGGTCATTCAACCTAAAAGTAAGAAAGATTGATAAGTTTTGTCCACAAAAGCATATTGGTGGATAATCTGAAGACAAAGAAGGGTCACGAGTTTTATCCACACACTTTTGTGAGTGTGTGTGGAACTGGGGATTGAACTCAGGGGCATTCCTACCTCTGAGCTATACCCCCAGCCCTATTTTATTTTGTATTTTGAAACAGGGTCTCACTAAGTTCCTGAGGGCCTCACTAAGTTGCTGAGACTAGCCACGAACATGTGATCCTCCTGCCTCAGACTCCCAAGTACCAGGATTATAGGTGTGCGCCACCAGGCCCGGCATGCCAAGACCTTTGAAAGAGTTCAAAGATGGAAACTTCATGACCAGAAAGTTGAAAAATCAGTGTTGGTAATATTTCTTGAAAAATATTGTTTTATTTATTGGCTAAAAATTAATCTATTAAATATTTCATGTCCTGGAAAGAAGGTAGACACTTCCCTTTATTTGGGTAAATTTTTTCCTAAACCATGAAACTTAATAAAAATGCCTAATTATTATTTTGTGTATATAATTTATGTCTAAATATATGCATAAATATATCTATCATATGCATAACAAATTTATATTTATTACATTTTATACTGATAGAGCCTTAACAAGTCTCATATAGGATGAGAATCTGGACCAATGTTACCAAATTGTAAGTCGCAGAACTAAATGTATTAAATTAATAACTAAATGCCTTTAAAATACACCTTGTTTATATTGCTGTTGGCAAGGCAAATGTAATTGATTTGCTTTAAAACATCTAGGTCAGACCGGGCTTGGTGGCGCACACTTGTAATCCCAGTACGTGGGAGGCTGAGACAGGAGGATCACAGGTTTGAGGCCAGCCTCAGCAAGTAGTGAGACTTTCATCAACCTAGCGAGACCCTGTTTCCAAAGAAAAAATAAAAAACAGGGCTGAGGTATAGACCGGAGGTAGAATGCCTCTGGGTTCCATCCCCAGTACCATACACACACAAAAATAAATAATAAAATAAAACGTCTAGGTCAGGATTCCAAAGGTGAATAAAACCTCAATCTCTCTCTCCTCTCTCCATTACACCACCAAAGAAAAACCAGTATTGAAGAAACTGTATTTTTTACAAAAGGAAAAAAAAATAGAGAGAGCCTTGCTTCCAGGAGTGTGGAGTACAGAAGGAAGAGTGATTGATCCCTGTGTCTGACGGAGAGCATCTGGGCCCTCAGTCAGAAGGCTTCGTTCAGGTTCCTCAACGTGCGATCCCAGACCAGCACATCACCTAGGAGCCAGAGAGAAAACAGGAAACAAAAGGACCTTCAGATAAGTGAGGAGAGAGAAGAGTGGAAGGGACTGGTGGAGGGAGGTGGGAAGGGGAAAAACAAGGCTTGATGAAAGAAACAGTTCAAATAATGCTATGACCGTCAGTATCACTAACATGTAGGAGGATGGTGGGGGGACCCAGAGGGGAACACACCAAGTGCTGTGTGCATGTATGCTTGTATCACTTTGAAACTCACTGCGATGGATAATTACAATGCACCAATAAAAGTGTGTTAAAAAACAAAACAGCCGGGCGTGGTGGTGCACGCTTGTAATCCCAGTACTTTGGGAGGTGGAGACCGGAGGATCAGGGTTCGTGGCCAGCCTCAGCTCTCTCTCTCTCTCTCCCTGTCTCTGTCTCTCTCTCTGTCTCTGTCTCTCTCTCTCTCTGTCTCTCTCTCTCTGTCTCTCCTTAGTGAGGCCCTCTGCAACTTCGTGAGACCCGGTTTCAAAATAAAAGTCTAAAAAATAGGGCCGGGGGCGTAGCGCGGAGGTAGAACGCCCCTGCGTTCAAACCCCAGTACCTCAAAAAAAAAAAAAAAACAAAGCAAACAAAAAAGAAGTACCAATACTTTGGTCCTTCCTCAAACACACTGAATTAAAGACTCTGGAAATAGAGCTCAGCAGTCTGTTTTACTAAGCCCTGCAGCTGACTTTTGGCTTAGTAAACCTGTGTTAATTTTACCCCTTCAGATGTGGTGAAGCCAGGCTTCAGCTCGTTTTCTGCAACTTGGGGCAAGTTTCTCTACAGTATAACTGCAGGGTCAAGACCTAGCCTGTAGATCTCAGAGCACAGCAAAAGAAGATAAAATACCATGCAACTAACAGAAATATTGTAGGGTTCAAATTAGAATATATGGAATAACATTCATGAAACTACCTTGTGAAATTTAAAGGGGCTCTCAACTCAGAAGGGAGACTACTCTCTTCATTTTAAAGCAACTCTAATGAAAATTTTCTAATACATCTTTTGTCTACCATTAGCTGATTACATTCCAATTTTTTATTCTTATTACTTTATCATCTGGATCAGGCCAGTTATCTTCCTAATTTTTTTAGGAATACGTAGGTACTGGATTCTTTGTACTGTTCAGTCAGATTTTTTTAAACATATGATGACCATTTTGTAGGGGAGGATATAAGAATATGAATTGTGGTTTTTATTTTTTTAGATTGAGGTCAGGGGCATTATACCTCTGAGTTACATCCCAGCCCTATTTTATTTTATTTTATTATTTTATTTTGAAACAGGGTCTTGCTAAGTAGCTGAATGTCTCACCAAGTTGCTGAGGCTGGCCTTGAACCTGTGCTCCTCCTGTTTCAGCCTCCCAAGTACTGAGATTATAGGTGTGCACTACCACACCTGGTTGAATACTTTTTTTAAATACAATTTTGAATATTCGCTCACACTGCCTGTTAGAAAAATCCACACTCTAGCTTAACTACCATTATTAGCTTTACTAGGGTTCCTGGATTTTGACAGATATTATTTTTCCCCACTTCAGATTTGAATAATAAGAATTCTGTCATGTTTCTACATTTGCCATGAGATAGAAAAAATACACAACTTCTATTTAAATATATCAGCTTTCTTATTAAAATTTTCAAACAATTCATATATACCAAGAACATACTAAACAATTTCACATCATGAGGAATATCATCAAATTCTGTTGCATCTTAAAACAAATAGACAAATATTTATTATGATAAAGCAAGCACCTTTCCACCAGTACCAAGAGTTTTGGAGATAAATTATTGAAGAGTAAAAAGTAAATATGTATTTTATCTTTTCTGAAAACAGAATGATTTGTTCATGTTCTAGTTCAAGATTTGAAGAGGGCTTTTAATTTAAGTACAAATTCAAAAAATAAATTGTTACAAAACAAAAAGCTCAGCAGGGTTCCAAGCTGCCTTTTATAGTAGAATACCAGGGTCTCGCTTAGGTTTTGTGTAAAAATTCTGTCAATGCTTCATTCCCCAAAGAATTGGATCAGACCCATAAATTAGAAAAGCTGTTCAAATATGACTTTCAAATTTGTATGAGAAAGTCCTTCTTATTGAGAACCCTTTTTAAATTGTGTTTGTGATATTATTCTGAACTAGTTTTTGTGTATTAGTTCTTTAAAATAAGCAGAAATCCATCATTATATTAAAGATAAGATGGAATACCTAGCCTTAGAGGTATGGGTGAATTTTCTGAGGTATGTACACAGGTAATTAGTTCTAACTCAGGATAATGTTCTCGTAAATAGGGAACAAATATTAGCAAATGCATTAATTAGTCATGCTTACACTTGTGTCATTTGGAATAATGTGTTTGTTTGAACTAAAGTCTCCTATTTATTAGAGTCATTAATGACTGTCGGTAAGAGACAGTGCTTTAGCATTTCACCATATTTGAGAAATGCACAGGCATCAGTTTTCTTAGCAGGGGACTGGTCTCATCGTCTGTTTTTATAGAAGGGCAATCAAACACCATATGAAACTTCCTAGGCAGGCCTGTTCTGGACACTCTGTTTTGTTTCGTACAACACTGTGTTCCCTCTGTCTTTTTAGAGTTCTTTTGATACTTGCAGCATTGGATTATAATTACGTGTCTGTATTTCTGCCTTCCTCAAATAAGCTGCATAAATCATTCTGCTTCTCATAGACTTTCTGAGGCATTGGTGAATGGAATTGAAAACTCACAGAAATATTTTAATAGAACTTTCAACTTATCTATTTTAATGAATTAAATTTTGGGGATCTTTTAGCACATATATACAGTCTTTGTTTCACATTCCCTCATATGACACACATGAGTGTTACACATGCATACATAAAAATATGAGGAATATAATCATAAATGAGGATGTTTCCAGAAGCTCATACAAATCTGAAAACATTATAGTTTTATTTTATGGCCACAAAAATAAAAATACATATTCAAACTTTTGACAGATTATTTATGAAATAATGTCTTATGTAAAACATATCTTGCAAGTTAATGATTTCAAATATTTTTAAGCATCATCAACAAAGTTAAAGAAACTCATACAAAACTAATCACTTACATATTTTTAAAATATTTTATGCAGTTCTTTTTGAAGCACTATATAACCTGTCATTTTAGTAAATTATACTAAGAATATTTCTAAATTTTCATGTTGAACTAGGGGACAAAATTTCCCCAATATTCCAGATAATATGAGTATCTGCTGTTCTTTTTTTAAAAAAATTAATTTGTGTTATGTAGATAAAAATAAGCATATGGGAAGATACTCAACACCATATGTCTTTATACTATGGCATTAGGAAGTGCAAATTTAAACAACAATGATATACCTCTATACACCTATTAAATGCATATAATTTTTAAAACTGGCAATTCCAACTGCTAGCAAGGATGAAGAGGAACATGAGTTCATGCTGGTAGAAATATAAAGTGTCAGTTACTTTGGGAAATCATTTGGCAACTTCTTAAAAAAGTAGTGATAACATACAATCCAGTAATCATGCTACTAGGTATTTATCCAAAGGAATTGGAAACACATGATCACATGAAAAGCTGCCTGTGAAAGTTTATAATGGCTTTATGCATAGTCACTAGAGACTAGAAGAAAACAAGATGTCCTTCAATAGATAAATAAACTGTGACATATCAATACAATTAAATAGTATTCAGCAATAAAAGTGAAATGAAATCTCAACCATGAAAAGACATGGATAACTTGTAAGTGCATGCTGTTATATGAAAGAAGCCAGTCTTTAAAATCTATAGACTCTATTATTCTAATTATGTGACACTCTGGAGAAGGCAAAACTTGAGACAGTAAATGGTTGACCATTGCTGAGGAGTGGTAAGGGTGGGAGGACTGAATAAGTGAGATGCAGAAAATCTTTAGGGAAGTGAAACTGCAGAAGACTTCTGTAATAGTGAACACATGCTATTTAGCATTTGTCAAAATCTGTAGATCTTTTTAGCATAAAAAGTAAACTTTAATGTATGCACATTTTGTAAAGACATTGAAGAGGCGCAGATCCTGGGATAGAATGCAAAATGTGACATGACATTTTGTAAGGTATTGCACATATACGACCAACCTCAGACAAGGAGGTGGGAAAAGGACACCAACTTAAATAATTGAAAATTGAGTGGAGTGCATAAGACCAATGATAGAAGACACAGTATGTAAGGACGGTACTTGAGTTGAAAAAGTTGTTCACCACAAAGGTATATGTTAATTTTTATTCTGCTGTAATGTATACTGAAATTCAGTAATTAAGTTAATGAATGAAAGCTTGAAAGCCAAGTTTATCACTGTTAGAGCAGGAACTTATGAGGCATATGAACAAATTCCTTAAAAATAAGTGGGGAGACCAATCACTTTGCAGGAGAATACCAAATAATTATGCAGCATGATCCTTAAATGTGATCTGTGCATAGTCATCTTCTTCCTAAAAAGTATAGTAAGAAAAAGAAGGGAAAAATAAACTTTCTAGTGGAGAAACCTCTAAAATACTACATCAAACTAGATAATCAGATTATCTTCCCCAGTGGTAGGTCATAGTGAGAGGATATCATAAGAATGACATTTTATTTCTGTAGTCTTCCTCCCAAAATACACAAGTGCATTAAAGTCCTGAAAAAGGCATCAAAAAATTCTAATTTAGGACAATCTATAAAATATCTAACTAGTAATCCTCAAAATTGCCAGGATTACCAAAAATAAGGAATGTCTCAGAAACTGTCACAACCACACAATCAATAGTCAACTAGACATAATAACTACATGTAATATAATATCCTAGATAAGAAAAAGGACAGCAGATAACAACTGAGGAAATCTGAATCAAGGATAAACTTTAGACCATAAAAACTCATAAATATTTGTTTATTCATTCTACAAAATTTGCCATCTATCATGTAATGTTTTTAAAAGGAGAAATCAGCCATGTACTATATAATTACAATCTGTGAAATAATTTATAAAACTAAAAGTTCTGAAATTAAAAGTTTAATAAAAAATTAATTGAATAAAAGCAAAAAAACTCCAGGTCATATGTCAAAGTCCAAGAAATAGACCATATCATAAACACTTTTTTTAAAGAATCAAAATGAGCCGGGCGTGGTGGCACATGCTTGTAATCCCAGTACTAGGGAGGCTGAGACTGGAGGATCCTGGTTCACAGCCAGCCTCACCCACTTAGTGAGGTCCTCTGCAACCTAGTGAGACCCTGTTTCGAAATAAAGAATAAAAAATAGGGCTGGGGTGTGGCTCAGAGGTAGAATGCCCCTGGGTTCAATCCCCAGTTCTGCCAAAAATAAAAAAAGAATCAAAATGAGCTGGGCATGGTAGCACATGCCTGTAATCTCAGTACTTGGGAGGCTGAGACAGGAGGATTTCATGTTCATGGCCAGCCTCAGCAACTGAGCAAGACCCTCTGAAACTTAATAAGGCCCTCCTTCTAAAAAAAAAAAAAATTGGGCTGAGGTTGTAGAGCAGAAGTATAATGCCCCTGGTTCAATCCCAATACCACACACACACACACACACACACACACACACACACACAATCAAAATTCACATTAACATCTGAATGGCCTGAGAAATTTCTCCAGAAAAAGACAACTTTTAATTTATTAATCATGACAACTTTATTTCCATATAATCACTTTTTAATTTTCTGTGTGTCTATAATTTTAAGGAGGATGTTTTATGAAATAATCAATAAGGGGCCTCCTTAGACTTAGAAGTAAGCTTGGGATATATGAAATATTAGTTTATGTACATTTTCTCCTTCCTGATAAAGACCAAACACTATAAATATGTGATTTTATTTGGGGTTGGAAACTGAGTAGATAATATCTTATAGAATATCAATGAATAAATCTTAGAAATACTTAAGAATGCCTAGTAATTTACATCTGGATGGTGATGATGATGGAAAAAAAACAAAATAAATTGAAAATGAAGTGACTTATTTGCACCGTGTCCAAGAAAGAAACTCATAAAAATTGGGAGTCAGGCACAATGAGCTAGGAGTTAAGCCCTGAAGGCTGGAGGGGAGTAGGTAAGGGTTCAGTTATAAGATGGTGGTTTTAAGCCAACTCAGAGAAAAAAGCAGTATGTATGCACAAGTCACAAGAGGGTCCCTGATATAACTCAGAACTCAGGTGACACCACTGGGAATTCCTATGGTAAACCAAACACAAAACTGCTCCTTTATCCAGTTTTGAAAGGAAAGATGACCATCAGTGGTTTATGCAGAGTGGAAGCAATGGGAAGTAAGAAGTCAGTGGTCCATGTTTTGGGAGTAAGTTGAGAGAGCACACCGTGGTGTGGCCAGAGGTGAAGCCAGGGGCGGAGCAGTGGTCCCTGGAAGAGGAGCGATGGGGTGAACACCGTGCTGAGCTGAGCACTGGGAATGGCCCTCTGCAGAATGTGGCACTACTAGAGGTGAAGAGGAACAGCAAAAGGTGGCCTAGAGATGAACAGGCCAGATCTGTGGGCAGTGTTCTAAGAGCAACATCAACCTGATGAGACATTGTTATGGTTTGGATACAGAATGTTCCCTGGACAAGGACATGAATCAGCAATGCAAAAGTGTGCAGAGGTGAAATAATTGAATCATGATAGTTCTAATCTTATCAGTAGATGAATCCATTGATGGATGAGTGGATTTATTGGGTGAAGGTAGGCACATGGGGTGTGACTGGAGGAGGCAGTCACTAGGGACTATATATATATATGTATATGATATGTATGTGTGTATATACATATATATATATATACATATATTCCTTGTCTCATGCCTTTGCTCCCCTGAGCTCAATAGACATGACCCAGCCTTACATGAACTAAAACCTCTGAAATCTCCAGACTGTGAGCAAATAAATCTTCCTTTCTCTAAGTTATGGTTGTCAGGTATTTTGGTCATAGCTGTGAGAATGCTGACTGAAACAGAAATCTCACTGGGGTCTCCCAAAACATTCCCCAAAGAAAGTGGTTCAGGGTATGTTGTGTGTGTGTGTGTGTGTGTGTGTGTGTGTGTGTGTGGTGGAAATGGGAATCAAGCTAGCAAAATCTAGATCTAGGTGTTTATAAACCATTTATAGCATCAAGCATCAGGATTGTGAGGCCTGGGGACATTTGTTTTACAATGAAAAACTGATTTCCAATTAAAATTTTAATTACCCTCTATATTAAAAGATGTCAAACTGCTAAGCAGTTAGAGTTTTTCTGGCTTCTTTATATAGTTTGGTCTCTTCCTTTTATGTCAGCAGGTCTCTTTTAGCATTATTACCTTATGTACCTAATTTTTAAGCAATCTTATTAATTAGTAATTTTTCTACACATAATTGTTAATTACCAAACACCAACTTGAGTCTCTGAGGATATTTACAGTTTTTCCACAAAGTAAAATGCATCAGCTTTCATTACTACCAGAGAATTTTTAGACTTATTTCTGAGTTTATAAATATGTTCCAGATGATTGAGATTCTAGAAGTCATTATTACTGTTAGTCAACTGCTAGTCATATGTGATAATTTTATCTATATATTTATGGCTATGAATGCATACTAATGCTTAAATCTCCAAGAAATTCAAGTTTATCCATGGAATGAGTTGTAGGCTGAAGGTAAAGGTAAATGTTAAATTAAGTGTTATACACAGAAAAAAAAGATTGAGGAGGGAGGGTTAGATTCCCATATTCTTTAGAGATAATATTTTAACAGTTGTAACAAGTAGTAAATAGTGCTCATCTTGAGGAATTTTTTTCTTACAATCCCCCATTTAGAAAAAGTATTCCAAGCCGGGCGTGGTGGTGCACACTTGTAATCCCAGTACTTTGGGAGGCGGAGACCGGAGGATCCGGGTTCGCGG
>PVJS01009295.1:0-50749 GCA_004027185.1 Glis glis
TCTCTCTCTCTCTCTCCCTAGCGAGGCCCTCCGCAACTTCGTGAGACCCGGTTTCAAAAATAAAGCATAGAAAAAATAGGGCCGGGGGCGTGGCGCGGAGGTAGAACGCCCCTGCGTTCAATCCCCGGTACCGCAAAAAAAAAAAAAAAAAAAAAAACAGTACTGCTAAATTCCTCTTCATAAAAATAAGAATAAAAAAGACTGGTTATGATGAAAAAAACATAAATATAGCCGGGCGTGGTGGCGCACACTTGTAATCCCAGTACTTTGGGAGGCGGAGACCAGAGGATCCGGGTTCGTGGCCAGCCTCAGCTCTTTCTCTCTCTCCCTGTCTCTCTCTCTCTCTACTTAGTGAGGCCCTCCGCAAGTTTGTGAGACCCGGTTTCAAAATAAAGAATAAAAAATAGGGCCGGGGGTGTAGCGTGGAGGTAGAACCCCCCTGCGTTCAATCCCCGGTACCGTAAAAAAAAAAAAAAGAAAAAACCATAAATATGAAAACTAAAGTTTAAACCATTGTTGTGAGCAGGGCATGGTGGTGCACACCTGTAATCTCAGTACTTGAGAGGCTAAGACAGGAGGACTGCAGGTTGGAGGACAGCCTCAGCAATGTAGTGACTCTCAGCAACCTAGCAAGACCCTGTTCCAAAAAACAAAAAGTTAAAAGGGCTGGGAGTATAGCTTGGAGGTAGAATGCCCCTGGATTCAATTCCCAGTACCACAAAAATACATACATAAATAAATAAGTCACTGTTGTGTATATGGCTATAATATATATACAACAATGTGGCTACAATACATCTGTCACGAAAATGCCTAGGCCAGGCACAAGGCCACATGCCTGTAATCTCAGCAACTAGGAAGGCTGAAGCAGGAGGATGGCAAATTTAAGGCTGGCCTGGACAACCTAAGATGAGCTTGTCTCAAAATTAAAAAATAAATAAATAAAAAGAGCCAGGCATGTAGCTCAGCGGTAAAGCAATCCTGGGTTCAATTTCTTTAAAAAAACTGAGACAACTTGCCGGGCATAGTGGTGCACACCTGTAATCCTAGTACTTGGGAGGCTGACAGAGGATCACAGGTTCGAGATCAGCCTCAGGAAGTTAGTGAGACTCTCAGGAACCTAGTGAGACCCAGTTTCAAAACAAAAAATAAAAAGGACTACAGAATGTAGCTCGGAGGTAGAATGGCCATGGGTTCAACCTCCAGTACCACAAACACACACACTCCCAAAAAGAAAAGAAACAACTATATATTAAAATACTAACAATAATAAAAGTAGGACTGAATTTTCAGACTGTATAGGAAAGAAAAGTGAGAAGACATACAAGGTTGACTGCCTTCTTAGGGTAGAAGAAAATCTGATAAATATTTCCTTGCCATGCATCTTTTTTCCTGGATAATTTGATCCCATTTCTATGGATCTAACTATTTAGGAATGAAAAGCACCAAGTCTGACACCCACATCTCTCTAACTGTCTAAATCAAAGAGATTTCACTGCCTATATTTTTCAAGTGTCTTACAATAAGCATATCCCAAAACAAACTTTCTTTTTTTCTTTTTCTTTGGCATGTGTTGTACTGGGGATTGAACCCAGGGGCATCCTATCTCCGAGCTACACCCCCAACCTTTGTTGAAGGTCTTGCTAAGTTGTTGAAGCTAGCCTCCAACCTTTGATCCTCCTGTCTCAAACTCCCAAGTACTGGGATTACAATTTACATCACCACACCCAGCACCATACAAAATTTTATCAGCATTCCACCTTTCAAATTTAAAATCATTTTTCCTGATCCACTATTTTGTAATGGCAGTTATAATATGACAATTTACTCAATTACTAAGCTCAAAAACTCAGTAGTAACTTTTTCCTATTTCTCCCTCTTTTCCCACATCTAGCTAGGAGACAATTATACTCAGCAATCCATATAAAAGGTTTTGTAGTCTTAAAAAGTAATTTGCATCACTCCATAGTTTAACAATTCAGAACAGCCATCACTGGCACCAGAATTGCCTGAGGTGCTTGTTAAAAATGTAAAATACCAGGCTGGACGTGGTGGTGTACGCTTGTAATCCCAGTACTTGGGAGGCGGAGACCAGAGGATCCAGGTTCGCGGCCAGCCTCAGCTACTTAGCAAGGCCCTCCGCAACTTCATGAGACCCGGTTTCAAAATAAAGTATAAAAAATAGGGCCAGGGGTGGAGCTCGGAGGTAGAATGCCCCTGGGTTCAATCCCCAATACCGCAAAAAAAAAAAAATTTTAAAACAATGTATGATACCAGGTCCCTCACCAAATATCAAGAGGCGGGTCATAAGAATCTGTATTTTCAAGAAACATTCCAATGATTATGAGCCCTAAGGTCTGGAAGCTACTGCTCTACATCATTACTTCAACCTCATTCACCACTGAGTATTCTAAGTTGAAGCATTCCCTTCTGTTGCACACAACCATGAAGCCACCCTATATATATGTTCAAAGAAAGGAATCACTGACATTTTTACATAGGCATTAAAGTAAGTTTCTGCTGTATCTTAATTTCCACAGCAGCAAATGCTACTTATTAGAAAAGCTTCTAACTTTACCCCTGCCTCTTTTCAAAACAAATTTAAATGTACTGTCTAGAAAAATCTAGGTGCCTATTCCTTTCATTTTCTCTTTCCAACTAAAATTAGGACCTAATTTTATGATGTAGTTGAGAACAGAAAACATTGCAAGACTCCCTTACCCTATGATCAAATGTTGGCCAATATGATACGAGCATGGGTAATAATGTGTTCAATTTCACGGACATCTTCCTGAGTCTCACAGAAAGTGGTTAACAAATTGAGAAATTAAATGCTACAGAGTCTAATTCTAAAACTCACGTCCTCCCAAATCTGCCTTTCTAAAGTCAAATCCTCACCAAATTTTGTTACAAAAGTTTCAAACCTCAAACACATTTTCTTATAAATCTAATGTTTAAGATCAGTCATTAGAAGGGCTCGGGGTGTGGCTTAGTGGTAAGGCACTTGCCTTATGAAGCAGGGCGAGGCCCTGGCTTAGAACCCCAAGGAAGGAAGGAAGGAAGGAAGGAAGGAGGTAGGGACACCTGAGAGTTCAAAAAAGTTTGTTTAATTGTAAAAACCAAACTCATTCAGCTTTGACCAATCACTGAGACTCAATGACCATCATCACATAAATAATATGGAGAGGCCAAGAGGCAAATTCAGTGTTAAGGGAAAGAAGAAATGATTGCAAAGGAAAGAAGAAATGATTCCTATGGGACAAAATCAGACCCCTTCAAGGGTTTTGTAGATTTCTGCTTCTTAAATGGTTGATTTCCCTCAGAATAAACATCTGAGTGTAATATTCAGAGGCATTAAGGGAGCTGGGGGCATGGTGGTCAACACCTGTAATCCCAGTTACAAAGGGGTTTGTGAGGAGGGGGCTGAGGCAGGAGCACCTCAAGTTCCAGACCAGCGTGGGGCAACTTCATGATCCCCCGTCTCAAAATAAATTAAGAAGGGTAAGGATTAGTGGTAGATCACCCCTGGGTTCAATATCCAGTACTGCAAGAGAATAAAGAGTCATTAAAGGATAACCCACCCATGCACTCCAAGAGGCAGACCCCACACACAAAAATTACTGTATTCTTACCCTACGCATGGCTTCCTCCTCCTCTTGACGCTTTTCATAATGTGCAAAGTCATCAAAGATTGAGGTGGTATGCTTGAAAGTAGCAATTATTTTAAGCACTTGCTTAGCTTTTTCTAGGGGTACCTCTTGAGTGTCCCTTGAGTTGGTTACTGGTTTGTTGTCATTGTTTTCTAGGCGAATATGCCGTAATTGGTTATTGGGAACATCTTTGACAAAGATCCACTTAACTTCAAATTTGCCCTTCCACTTATCCTGAGACCAGACACCAGCATATGCATTATAGTCCACAACAGACTTCATTTCAGCCACTCCACAAAAATGCCCACTGCCATTCACACTAAAGAGTAAATAGAGTGGGCCTTTCCCGTTCAGGGAACGGTACGCTGCATCCAAACGCTTATTCCCATGCTCAGTACTACACCAGATAGAGTACTTGATGGAACGATGTATGTCATCCTCAGAGTAGCTTTTAATTATAAACACACGTCCATTCTTCAGGTTCCAATCAAAGTCTTTGGGATTGTAGTTGTTTATGGCCTTTAGTTTTTCCAGCACTGGATGCACTTCTATGCTAGAAGGTGAAGCGCTGACAGGCACAACACCTAAACCAAAGTTTTCACCGCCCACTCCATTGTTCTGGTTGAAGCCTGCCCCCCGGTTCCGAGGCGCGACCCAGCGATTCTGCAGCTGCTGCTGCTGAGGCTGCACTTGGTGGGGCTGGGCCTGCGGCTGAGGTCCTTGTTGCTGCTGTGGTTGTGGTGGCTGAGGCTGCTGCTGAGGCAGTTGGCTTTGCACCAGTGGTGGTGGTTGAATTAATGGCTGAGGCTGCTGGATTATAGTCTGAGGAGGCAGAACTGGTTGGGTTGGTGGAGCCTTTACCACAGACCCCTTTTCATCCCAAGTTCCAATATTCATGTTGTGTTTTATAGGAGGTGGTGGCACAGCAGAACCCCCAATTCCCACATTGCCCTTGGGTTTAAGTTTCGGTTGAGGTTTGGCAGGCTTTCTAGCAATGGCAGCCCAGGAGGTTGGTTTAGGGGCTGCACTGCTAACGGGGGGCACGCTATTGGTTGCAATGCTAGTCATACCGCTGCTGCTCAAGGCTGTACCTACAGTTTTTGTCACTGCAGCTGTCAGGTCACCACCAATTTTCAGTCCAGTCATGCCTTGCTCAATACTGCTAATTCCAGGCACCTTGCTCAAAGTATCATTGCCAAATCCAGCCTGTCCATCAGTAATAGCTCTCCCAAGAGAACTAGGTGGATAGCCATAACTGCTACTATAAGCAGAACTTTGTGTTGATTGTCCCTGAGATCCACTTGTCCCCCATGTAGAGAAATCAGCATTACCAGGAAAAAAGTTAAATCCATGTTGACCAAGAAATGGAGGGGTATTTCCTAATGCCCCAGGTTGACTAAAAACACCATCTGGTATATAATGATGTTCTCCATTACTCATTTGTCCATAGGTTGTCAGATATGGCATAGGCTGGTCTCCAGCCGTGGACCATGCTGCTTCCCCAAGAGAATACGGAAATCCAATGGATGGAGCATAGTAACTAGGCATATATGGATCTGACATTGGTGGATAGCTGTTACTCTGCAAAACAGAAGACCACAATTAGTAGGGAAATGTCCTCTTAACAGGAGGGGTTAAAAAAGACATCTGAAAGAATAAAATCACAGTTTTTAACAAATGAAAAAGAGATGTACATTTTCTAGATAAACAATTAAAATTTCAAAATCCAATCTTAGGAGAAAAATATGCAGTTGAGTATTAGAATTTAAAAACTATTTAATATAAAACTACTTAAAGGGCTTTTTTAGAAAGGAGGCATTGGAGTGGGATGGGGATTCTTTGTGTTTGAAGAATCAGGTCCACTGTCACAATTTTAAAATACCACAATTTCAGTCAGGCGTGGTGGCACATGCTTGTAATTCCAGTACTTGGGAGGCTGAGACAGGAGGATCTCAGGTTCATGGCCAGCCTCAGCTACTCAGTGAGGGCCTCCACAACTTAGTGAGACCCTGTTTCAAAATAAAAAATAAAATAGGTCTAGGGGTATAGCTCAGGTAGAAGGCCCCTGGGTTCAATCCCCAGTACCACAATAAATAAATAAATTAATTAATAAACAAATAAATAAATCCACAATTTCTACATCCAGCTAGATTTTAAACAATTAATGTATTCAAACATTTACATGGATAAAAAACCTGAGAATTATTCCAAATAGAGAAATTAAGTTTATCTATATGACAGAATCCAGTTCAGCCATTAAAATACGTACTTTCATTAAGAGAAATTAAAAGGAAGAAATGTTCACATTCTGAGAAGAAAAAAAATCAAGAGTATGCTTACAGCATGATCCAATTTTATTTTGCATTTTGCTTTGCCATGTTCATTTCAAAGAGGAAATAAAAAATCCTTATCTTGGCTTCTTAACACCCTTTTTCTTTATGCTCTCCTCTGTTGTCCAAATTTTATACAATAAAAAAACTTCTTGATCAGAATTTTAATTTAGAGCCGGGCGTGGTGGTGCACACTTGTAATCCCAGTACTTAGAGGCTGAGACTGGAGGATCGCAGGTTTGCGGCCAGCCTCAGCTACTTTGAGGCCCTCCGCAACTTAGTGAGACCCTGTTTCAAAATAAAGAATAAAAAATAGGGCTGGGGGTATAGCTCAAAGGTAGAATGCCCTGGGTTCAACCCCCAGTACCGCAAAAAAAAAGAATTTTAATTTAGAAAAAACAAGTTCACATTTTCCAGAATTACAATAAAATCAACCTTCATTTTGAGTATTAAGTAATCATGCACTCAGTAACTTGCAAGAAATCAAGACATCAAATTCTACTAATGAAGAAAACACTAAAATGTAATATAAGCAAATGTAAAAGAACAAAATATTCTAAGGATTTCCCTTAAAAATGGGTTTCTTACATCAAAAAAAAGTCTAATGATAAATTTTTCAATCTTTGCTTTAGGTTTGATTTTAAAGCCTTGGATGGAACTTTAGAATTTGTAGAATTATACAAGGTAAAAAAAAATTAATATCCAGTCAAGACAATTGGTGTTCCCTCACAAGAGTCAACGCAATTAAAACTGACTATTCACTTAATTTATATAGACAGTCTACATTTCCCCTCTGGTGTTACATTCTTTAGGACTATTTTGTGGCTGCTCTCCACCAAAGTAAATACATCAAGACATGGGGGTAGAGCTCAATAGTGGAACACTTGCCTAGCTCATGCACAAGGCCCTGGGTTCAATCCCCAGCATCAGGGGAAAAAGTAAATATAACAATAAAAATGAGCTGGGCATGGTGGGCACATGCCTGTAATCCCAGTATTTTGGAGGCTGAGAAAGGAGGATCATGGGTCCGAAGCCAGCCTGAGCAACTTAGCAAGACCCTGTCTCCAAATAAAAAATAAAATAGGGCTAGGTATAGCTTGGATGTAGAATGCCCCTGGGTTCATCACAAGGAAGGAAAGAAGGAAGGGAGGGAGGGAGGGAGGGGGAGAAGGAGGAAGAAGGAAGGAGGAAGAAGGAAGGAGGAAGAAGGAAGGAGGAAGAAGGAAGGAGGAAGGAGGAAAGGGGAAGGGAAACGAGAGAGGGAGGGAGGGAGAGCAGACTGGCTTGACAATAATATCATAGGTACTACTTGGAATTCATTTTAAACTATTTTTTTTAGAAGGCTTATCATTAGCCAGGCATGGTGGCACATGCCTGTAATCCCAGAACTTGAAGGCTGAAACAGGAGTATCACAGGGTCGAGGTCAGCGCACTGTAACTTAGTGAGACACTGTTTCAAAATAAAAAATAAAATAGTGCTGGGGGTGTATGTCAGAGGTAGAACACCCCTTGGTTCAATCCCTAGTACCACACACACTAAAAAAAAAGGGGGGGGGGCTTATCATTAAAAACTGATTTTTCTTTTCTATCTTTCTTTGGGGGGGGGGCGAGCAGGGAAGGACATGCTGGAGAGTGAATCCAAAGCTACCATAACACTGAGCTACACCCCCCCAAGCCATATTATATTACTAATAAGTTACTTATGACACACCTTGCAACTGTTCCAACTGTCTATTGTCCATGAGAAAGCTAGTGTAATACATGGTCTGTTGAAATGATTCTAATATAACTAAAACAATTTCAGAATTAAGTTAGATTAGCAATTGTGATGGGGGTTAGGGATGTAGCTCAGCAGTGTAAGGCCTTGGCTTTGATCCCAAGCACCAGAAAAAAAAAAAAAAAAGAATTCTGACAAAGATCTGCTGAGCACTGCTAATAAAACTTGAACTTAAAAAAAAAAACAATTCTAGTACCCCCCCAAAAAACCCTCAAAAAAAACAAAATATCAAATGATTTTCCAAATATACTTCCTAGTAAGTATAATCTACTGTATTCAAAATTGTAAATGATGCTACAATTTACTAATTTAACTGAACATATTCTTTAGCTTTACAGGATAATTATGAACTATAACTAAAAATATATTCAAAGATCACACAATATAAGTATGAAGGTAACTAAGAGCATCTTTAGAACCACCACAATAGTAGCATCACTGCAGAAATACTGACTGCAATATTTAAATATAGTTACAAAGAGAAGTCTGAGGGGAGCTCACATACACCAACAGTGAATTTTAGAGAAAAAAACTTGAATTAGTGAGTAAACTTCATAAATCGTGATAACAATACACACGCATACACACATTTATAATTTGATCACTAAAAGTCTTAAAAATAAAAGTACTCATACTGATAGGGAAATCACTGTGATAGAAAACTCAATAAAGTTTAACAAAATCTTCAAAGTGCTAGCTGGGGGTGGTGGCGCACACCTGCAATCCCAGTACTTGGGAGGCTGAGACAGGAGGATCAAAAGTTCTTGGCCAGCCTCAGCAACTTAGCAAGGCTCTCAGCAACTTAGCAAAACCGAACAAAAATAAAATAGGGTTTGGGGGTATAGCTCAGAGGTAGAATGCCCCTGGATTCAATCCCTAGCACCACACACAAAAAAGAAACTCTTCAAAGTGTTATTACACCTACAATTCCCTAGTACAATATGGTCTGATTTCTACTATTTGTCCAACATCTAACCATTTATTTCCCAATTCTTTCAGTAGCTCTAGCTAAACGAGATCCCCCCCAAGCTCTAACAAAATAAGTTAAGCATATCCTTTCAAAAGTCACAGCTTTAGTTTCAGTTCTACTAAGAACAAAGTTGGAGGAGTCTGTAGATGTAGCTCAGTGCTAGAACATTTGCCTACCATGTACAAGATCGTGAGGTTCAATCTCTAGCACCAAAAAAATTTTTTAAAATATTAATAAAAAGAACAGTTTCAGTAGAGATTCAACTGTAGTTTTTGTATTAATTACGAATTAATGTATGTTTCGCTGAATATAAAAGAAATTTTAGGCCGGGCGTGGTGGCGCACGCTTGTAATCCCAGTACTTTGGGAGGCGGAGACCGGAGGATCCGGGTTCGCGGCCAGCCTCAGCTCTCTCTCTCCCTCCGCAACTTCGTGAGACCCAGTCTCAAAATAAAGTATAAAAAATAGGGCCGGGGGCGTAGTGCGGAGGTAGAACGCCCCTGCGTTCAATCCCCGGTACCGCAAAAAAAAAAAAATTTAACTGCCAGCTAAGTGGAATGTCAATTAAAGGAATATAACTCAGTACTGAAGAGAAACATAATTTCTACTTACCAATGATGGAAAACAATTCAAAACTTCCACTTTTGTACCTCAAAGTTGGCCACATGATAGATATATCAATTTAGGAATTCAGATTCAGTCTGTTTAAACTACTCTATTTGAGATTTGGAAATTGGAATAGTAAAAATCTTACTATGTGCTTTAAAGATATACTATCTTTAAACCCAGTGATGTAAAATACTTCATATTTTCCCTATACTCAAAGAATTAGAAGGGGAAAAATAACAGCGATACAGGTAAATATTAAAATGATACAATAAGTTGGGAATGGTGGCACATGCCTGTATTCTCAAGTACTCACGAGGCTGAGGGAAGATCACGAGCCCAGGAGTTAGAAGCCAACCTGGGGAACATAGCAAGCCCCCTTTTCAAAAAACCAAAAAGTGAAATGGTAAAATAATCACTGGGTATAAATAAGCATAGTTCTCAGAATAGATCCATAGACACTACCTACAACATAAAGTAGAAATAAAATCTGGAAAAGCCATGTAAGGTTCAAGCAAAGCCATGAGGTATCTCGGTTCTAATCCCAACCTAGGTACTTATCACCTATTATGAAAGAGGCCAAATTACTTACACTCTTTTAACTTGTTTTCTCACTTCTTGAAAGAAAATAAAGAGATCCTGCAATCTCACTTCTGGGTATTTATGCGAAAAGATTTTAAATCAGTATGTTGAAGGGATGTCTGCACTCCCTCCCATGTTCACTGCAGTACTACTCAAAAAGGCCAAGATAAGTGGATAAAGAAAATGTGGTATACAAAAACTGAATACTGCTCAGAATTCAGAAAGAATTTTTGTGACAATATCAATGGGACTGGAGAACATTAGGCTAAGTAAAAGTCAGGCACAGAAAAACATATAAAACTTATATGTCTCACTTATATGTGGAATTAAAACAACCAAACTTGTAGAAGCAGAGAGTAGAATCGTGGCTAGAGACAAGAGGGGTGGGAGCAGATGATGATAAAAGAGTATAAAATTTCAGGAGGAATAGTTTCTTGATGAGTTCTCTAACAAAGTGTGCAAACCTAGTTAATATTCTAAGGTACATTACAAAATTGCTAAGAGTAAATTTCAAATGTTCTCCCTACAAAAATATGTTAAATATCTGAGGTAATGGAAAAGTTATCTTGATTTAAATATTGTACATTACATTTATAAATCAAAGCATCACTTTGAACCCCATAAATCTGTGCAATTATAAGCTTCCAATTTACAATAAAGTTATAGCTCAAAATGTCCCTGGTGGTCAATACAATGTTAAACTTATGAAGATAAAACTTACAAACGAAAGACTTACATCCTCTATCTGAATGTTGGCTTGTTACACAGGAGCATATATTTGTCAAATCTCCATTTGTACACTTACCGTTTATATATTTCAGTATATACGGATTGTACTTGAGAGGAAAAAAACTGTAAAATATTTTACACTACAAACTAATATGCATGCTGAAGTATTTAGGGAGAAATGTCCCAAGTCTAAACTTATTTTGATATACATAAAAAAATTAAAGATGAAGAATGGATGTAAAAGAAATACGACAAATGTGAATGGCCAAATTTATCCTGTTTGTTCACATCCACTTCTCTGTCTTTTGTTAATGTTTTTCTTTTATGCATCTCAAAGTGAAAAATAATTCAGAGGAAACTTGAACAACAATAAAAATATTCGTGGTTACTGTTCTGACCTAAGAACATTTTAATACGACTCAATTATAACTTAATTAAAATTGAGTGTTTCAGTCACAATAACTCAATAACCGTTTTTACTTCATAATTATCCAAATGTCCAAGAAAGAGAATTGGATATCTTAAAAATTCAATAAAACAGGGCATGGTGGTGCATGCCTGTAATCCCAGTACTTGGGAGGCTGAGAAAGGAGGATCACAGGTTTGAGACCAGCCTTACCAAGTACTGAGATTCTCAGCAACCTAGTGAGACCCTGTTTCAAATCAAAAAAGGGCTGGGGGTGTAGCTAAGAGGTAGAATGCTTCTGGGTTCAATCCCCAGTAACACACACACACACACACACACACACACACACACACAAAAAGAATTGGGGATGTAGCTCAGAGGTAGTGTCCCTGGGTTCAATCCCCAGTACCACACACAAAAAAGCAGCAGTAGCTGAGTTAGCACAACTAAATTAGCACAACTTAGCACAACTCCTGACTTAGCAACAAAAAGTTAATAGGTGATATCTGGTAGATTTTTAATGTGTGTATGCATTTTCTTCTATTACTGTACTTTACAAAAAGTTCAATTTATGCTAATCTAATCATAAGGATGTCATAAGAAAGTTATATAATAAAATCTGAATATTTCATCAACCATAATTTTTCATTTTTTAATTCCATCAGATAACCTAATCCAATCATTCATTTAATAAATATTTAACGAACGCCTACTCTGTGCCAGATAGACACTGCACCAGTCACTGGGAACAAAAAAATGAAGAACACAGTCTCCAACCTGGAGCATTTTACAGGTACAGTGGGTAATAAATTTACCCTACAATGTGATAGGACTATAAATGAAGTACACAGAAAGCAAAACAATCTAGTACAAATAGGAGAGCAAGTAACTGAGTAATCAGAAAGATTTCATGGAGGAAGTGACATATGTATAAATCCATGTGTACACAAACATACATAAAATGTATATACAAAAGAATTAAGATGATAAAAGAAATATTGAGAGCCAGGCGTGGTGGCACATGCTTGTAATCCCACTACTTTGGGAGGTGGAGACCGGAGGATCTGGGTTCTCTGCCAGCCTCAGCTCGCCCCCCCCCCCCGTCTCTCTCCCTCTCTCTCTACCTAGTGAGGCCCTCCGCAACTTCGTGAGACCCAGTTTCAAAATAAAGTATAAAAAAATAGGGCTGGGGGTGTAGCGCGGAGGTAGAATGCCCCTGGGTTCAATCCCTGGTACTGCAAAAAAAAAAAAAGAAATATTGAGAAAATATTTATATGTTCAGGAATAATGGGAAGACTATTTCCCTAAGATGGAGAAAATTGACAGAAGATACACAGTTAAAGAAAAACTGGAGGCATTTTAATGTCATTCACAATGCATCCACCACTGTGAGGCAGGGATGATTCTTTATTAACACTGACAGTTACACAATCAGACTTGGATTTTAAGAAGACTGCTGAATGGCAGTATCCAAGTACCAGTGAAGAAATCATTCCAATAGGCACATAAGGAAAACCTTAACTAAGGGTCGTGATGGCAGAACAGAAAACGAAATTCAAATACCATTTTGAGAAAGAGAAAGGAGGGATGGAGGAAGGGAGATTAGAAATACGCTGTAACAGGGATAGAAAGGCCAACTTATTTTAACACATCCCTAGGTTTGATATGAATTATACTTCAGTATATAAAACAATTTAAATCATTAACCAAAAATATTAAACACCTTTTCCACTGAAAGATTCATTTTTGTCAATTATAATTTTAAAATCAGATGAAGGGATTTAATTTTAAAAACATAATGTATATCTAGTTGAATTTTTTTATTAAACAATTACTTCAGTTAATTCAGTGTATAGGTCAGTGTATAAGGAACTTAATATTAACATTTGCATAACTTTATAATTACCTGAGATATTTTAGCAATAAATCCACTTTTCACTAATCTGCCATGAAAATACTCCTGAGGTTATATTTCTTTTTAACTTTACATTTTAGCTAGGTAATTATGAAAAACTTAAATTCTTATATAACTTATCTTTAAAATTTCAGATAATTTCTAGTTTTTCTCTACAACAAACCTAGTAGTGCCTCACTAGGAATAATTATTTTTAGTGCCATGGAAAGACAATCACTGAAAACCTATTCGGTAATGGCAAGGAGAGGCAGAATATCGCCTTACTGAAATCAAACTTTAAAATCTCCTTTCAAATAGGACACGAATATGCTGATTTCAATATCATGAGTTAAAATTTGTATCCAGGTGTAAAACAAGTAATTCAAGGCCAGCTTTGAAAACTTAGCCAAAGACCATGTCTTAAAATAAAAATTAGAGCTGGGCATGGTGGCGCACGCTTGCAATCCCAGTACTTGGAAGGCTGAGACAGGAGGATCCGGGTTCACGGCCAATCTCAGCTACTTAGTGAGGTCCTCCAACTTCGTGAGACCCGGTTTCAAAATAAAGGATGAAAAACAGGGCCGGGGGTGTGGCTCGGAGGTAGAATGCCCCTGGGTTCAATCCCAGGTACCGCAAAATAAACAAACAAACAAACAAATAAATAAATAAAAATTATAAAAGTCCAGCCATGTAGCTTAGTGATAAAGCACCCCTGGGTTCAATTCCCAGTAACACAAAAATAAATAAATAAGCAAATCTTCCCATTTACATATCACAAATCCTTTTTTTTTTCCTGTACTAGGGATTGAACCCAGGGGTTCTACCTCCAGGCTACACCCCTAGCCCGTTTTATTTTGATTTTGAAACAGGGTCTCACTAAGGTGCTGAGGCTGGCCTTGAACATAAACCCACAATCTTCCTGTCTCAGCCTCCCAAGTACTGGGATTACAGGCATAAGCCACCACGCCCAGCTAAAACAAATCTTTTATAAATATTTTTGCCCCAACATGAGCAGTGATGCAAATGAAAAATTCATTTGGCTTCACTACTCAGGTAAATGCTTTTACATCCTTTAAAAAATAAGAGCTGTGAGGGCAGCTCAGCGGTAGAGTGCATGCCTAGCATGCATAAGGCTCTGGCTTAAATCTCCAGCAAAACAAATTTTTAAAATATTTTTAAGAGCTGGGCATGGTGGCACACACTTGTAATCACAGTACTTGGGAGGCTGAGACAGGAGGATCACAGGTTCGTGACCAGCCTCAACTACTTAGTAAGGCCCTCTGCAACTTAGTGAGATCCTGTTTCAAAATAGAGAATAAAAAAATTGGGCTGGGGGTGTAGCTCAGAGGTAGAATGCCCCTGGGTTCAATAAGCAGTACCGCAAAAAAAATTTTTTTAAATAAATAATGATTTTCTGACACATATTTAAACCTCATTTACAAATGAAATTTTATGCATAATTCCAATATGTAAGAAAGATGAAACGCAGAGCAAAGCTCTGGTTATCACAAAGGTGGAACCAAGGAAACCCTCCCCTGGTCTCATGCCAAAACCCTTTGTGACTGGGGATGAAGTTCAATGGTAGAGCACTTGTCTAGCACACAAGAGGACCTGAGTTCAATCCCCAGTACCACACAAACAACAAAACACCTAAACACAGAGTCTGCCAAGTCAGAAGAGTGTCATACTATATCCTCATCTTATAACCCACTTCACATTTTAATATGTAAACTATGAAATCCAATAGCGAAAAGAGTTTGATGTCTAGCCCAATAAATGTTCTAAATTCATCTGATAATGGAGGCCTTTTTAGAGGACCACTTACTCTATCTCATAACATTAAAATTCCTCAAAAAAGTTGAGAAACAGTGCCAGGAAGGATGTTAGCCCAGATAATGAGCCAAAGTACAGAAAAAGTGTATTTAAAATTTGAACTACTTTTCACAACAAATGATCTTCTCTAACGTTTTAGTGAGATATTCTTTCATGACCTTTAGGTGGAAAAGTAAATCTGTTATTAAGAAAATAAAGTTAGATTACATAAATGCAAAATCAATTTTTTCATTCTTTTAAGAGTAGCCAAACTTTCATAGGTTTTATCACCAGTTTTTATTCTTTTTTGTTTATTTATTCCCACAGAATGCAACTCAGCACACAGACAGCATTAGTTGAAGAGAAATGACCAAGAGGAAGATATTACCACTTGCCACAATCCCAAAAGGAATCCTACATTCCACAAATTGGTAACTACCATGTGTTCAAATTTTCTCTGTAATATTACTGTTAAGTTCTATAGTAATATTTGGCCTTATTCTTTCAGTTTTAATAATCTATGTCAAGATTTCAAAGTACGTTTTCCACATATCTTTTTTAAGCAAAACAAAAGCAGTTTCATTTCAGAAAGCTCTCTAATAAAATTGACTAATACTGAAAATTTGTTCTTAAAATATTTCTAGCAGTGTCATATTTTTAATAACAGAAATTATATGTATCAATGATATACAAATACCAAATACCACTACTTTATTGGTTTTCAATATTTAAATTATCCCTATATACAAATCCTCAAAAATCATAAGGGGTTGGAGGTGTAGCTCATTGACAGGGTGCTTGGCTTGTGCAGAGCCCTGGATTCAATCCCCAGCAACAAAAAAGAAAAAAGGTGACCATTTATTAATGAACTGATGAATCTCCATGTCCACAATATAGAAGTAAGTATTAAAAAGCCCTTAATTCTATTCCCTAATATTACCAAGTTATATTAAAATTTGCAGTAATTATCTATGAAATTCAAGTTGGAACACCTTTAAAAAAATATTGCATTTAACCAAAAATTCTTACACTATTTCAACATTCAAAAAATCTAATCATAATACAAAAATATAACGCTCAAGTATTGATATTTATAATTAGCTTCGGCTACCTATAATCTCTAAAGGAAAGCTCTCCTGTGTCACAGTAACCATTAATCACTTCATGCAGGCCCACTAGATGAATTAATTCGTGTTATGGTTAGTCTCCTTCAAATTAAAATATCTAGGCGAAAAGTCAGTTAATACTGAAAAAGTTTAACTTCCTAAACTACTTCTGTCAGAAGACTTACCTGATTTGTCTGGCTACTTAAGTATGGCTCAAAATCATCATCATTTACAGCATCTTTTTGATGAATCGAACCGTTTTGTACTGAAACTAAAAAACATATTTGTATTAGAAGTGTTAAAATTATCTTTATGAAACTGACGACACAGCCTAATATTTTTAGTATTTTTCAAACCAACTCAGAAAAAGTGATCCTGAATTCTTTTTTCTTTTTCTTTAAGAACCTCTTAAGGATAAGTTTTATTTTAGATGCAAATAGTTACGTCACAAAAATCTTAGAAATCTTGTGATATAAGCCCAAGATTACATAAACAACAAGCCATATATACACTACCCCTTCCCTTACCAATAACTTAAGAGGTAAATATCCCAATTTCAAAACTGTTGAGTAAAGTTACATAAAAATGTTTGAAATGGTTCCCTAATGCTATACTTGAATCTAACACAACTATTTCAAGCAGTATTATAGACAACAGAGAGATTTCTCAATGTTCTCTACCTTTGGTAAAATCTGTGTCTGATGCAGGTAAATAAAGAACAAATAACTATTTTGATCTAAAGTTCCAATAAATGACTTAAATGTCTTCAGTTAAAGAAAGTAGCTAAAATTCACTTGAAACAAAAGCACATAACTGAATAAAATAACTGAAAAATCTAAATAAAAGAGGCCTTAATTCTAAACCACAAAAACACGAAGACTGACTAGGGTATCCGGCTTTGTAGTAGAGCATGTGCTAGGCATGCAATAAAGCCCTGAGTTCAATCCCCAGCACCCCAAAAATAAATATGAAGACTTTCACATGAAAGTACAATACAACTGAGACACCAAAGATAACCATTACTCTTGAAACACACAAGGAAACAAGTCAGAGAATAACTTAGAATGTCACATTTGTTCAGAGGTCATTTCCACAAACACTATAAAGTTACTCTTTGGATGCTGTCTCAGAGTGCCTTTGAACACAAAATGCAAAAGAAAGTTCTGGATTTGAATTCCAAGTCCTCCACTGAGGAGACGGGTGATCTCTAATAGTGTATTAATCTCTCTAACCTCTGATGACTACTATGTTCAAGGAGGTTACCACCAGTACCTACCTCATCCCACCTGAGTATTAAATGAGTGTTTAATAATCTTGGATATCATTAAACTAAATATTACAAGATCCAAGACTAAAATTGACTTTAGAACCATGAAAACAGAGCAGAGTTACTGGGCTAAAACTTGATGTGGCAGCAGTATGTAAATATACTATTGTAGCGTGAGATGAAAAATATTGGAAGTTTCTGAAGGATGTCAATTAATCTCTTAGAATAAAAAAAACTATCTGAAGATTTACTGTTCAAAACCACAATGTCACAAAGTATTACAAATTAATGTCAGGGGTGACAGATTTGTGTGCTCCTTTATAATATCATTAACATTTCCATTATTTCTAATTTTGCCATGAGTTCACATCACCTAATATGTACTGTTATGAGTGAAGAGAGGCTTGAGCAGCAGTGACCACTCAAAGATAATGCTATTCTGTGATGCCTTTTAAGTAGCCCTCTTATGCTGGTGCACTCTTCAGAGGCCACAGAGCAACCTGAAGGTCACCTTGATCCTGACTCCACTGAGGTGGTTTAACTGTACTGGATAGGGATTGTATCAAAGACAGGGTTGAGCTAAATGTGCCCCCTGCCCCCAGAATTAAATATGTAATAGTCACTAAGAGCAAAACTAAAGACAAGGATGCTTTAGGTTACATCCACTGCCATTTGACAGGCTGAGCTAAGTAAGCATTTTAGAACAAGAGATTCTGACACACCTACCTGTTCTTTACCACTGGCTTTACTACTCCTTTATCAAGGGTGGGTATGCATGGTCTTTTACGTCTTGAAAAGAAAAATCCTAACTATTAGACTAATACATATCTGCCAATATTTAAACAACAATTTTTTTTTTGCAGTATTGGGAGTCGAACCCAGGGGCATTCTGCCTCTGAGCTACACCCCCAGCCCTATTTTTTATTCTTTATTTTGAAACAGGGTCTAAGTTGTGGAGGGCCTCACTAAGTAGCTGAGGCTGGCCGTGAACCCGCGATCCTTCTGTCTCAGCCTACCAAGTACTGGCATTACAAGTGTGCGCCACCATGCCCGGCTGTTAATCAACTAATCATTTTGAAATTACAAATATCTATCTCTTCTATTAATTATTCTCGTATATCTAGTCCATACTAATAGTCGAAAAGTACCTACTTAAAATTTGAATATATACTATACTGCAGTTCCTCCTCATTTCTCCTGTTTTATTCTTTCTCTTCTAATTCTGAGAACAACTTAGTGTTCGAGCACACTAAATAGTCTTACAGTCATTTTTAAATGACACATACAAGTCAAAAAAAGTCCTAAAATACTATACAAGGCCTAAGTCAAGCTAAGGAAAAATATTTAGTTAAAAGTATTTCATATATGACAAACAATTTGTTTAAATTAGATATTAACTAGTCCTTGAGTTTCAGAAGCATAGCTTTCTTTCAAAAATTCAACTGTCTTATAAAGACTTCAGTTTTTGAATATCACTAATGACAATCTAATTAATGTCTTGGAGACTGAAAGCCATTAAATAGTAATGAAATCCAAGCCACTTCCATAGTCTGTAAAAATTCTTCAGGGGAAAAAAGAACAGATAACTTACATGATTCTTCGCCTGTTTCCTCTGCTCTATGAAGCAGAGTCAAATCAAGATAGAACATGGGCCTTAGAAGCCAGGTGATTCTTTGCTCTGGTCCTGACTACATCAAGTTAGGAAAGTCAACAGATGTGTGCATCATGTTTTCCCACCTACAAAAACAGCGACAATACCATATACCCTCTATCTCCTTACAGGAATGTAGTGAGGATTAATAATAAAATGAAGCCTAAAATAATGAAAATAAAGTGCTCTGAAATCATTTCTGGGGAGGATAGGATGAAACATATTGCCAAAATATAAGGCATTTTCCAGTACTTTTCTGAAACATTAAAACACAGCCAAATTCAACCTAATTCTTTTACATTACAGTTGTATAAAACAATGTACATGTCCCTCCATTGGATGAAGAAAGGAGGAGGGGAAAGATCAATTATTTTCCATGTATTTGCTTATGTATAAACTTAAGGGACAGGAGAAAGCAGGCAGCAAGGCCTAAGATGGCATCTGACATTTCCATCCACAGTGCTCGCAAGTGAAGGCACAGTACACCTTTATTCCAGCAAGCAAAAATTCTACTTGTTCATAAATAAAAGTAACATATAGTTGGTATTAAATTTAGACGAACAAGTAAATAATTATCCTTAATTCCAACTATCCTTGGTACTGCCCTTGCCAAGCATAATAAAGAGTTCTGACAGTTCATATAGGGACAATCTATTCATTAAAAAAGAAATCAAAACTTATAAACAAATGAACCAAGAATGATTAATTATGCTTCAAAAGTATTTTTGCCTAAACAAGACAACTGAATTCCTTTTAGCTCCTTCAGTACATTAAGTTATTAAGGATATACAGAAAACACTTAGCAGGAAATCAAACACACTAAGTCAGGTATTAGGCTCACACTGTCAACTGAAAATAATGCAGAAAAGGAATCCAGCGTCTCTGAAAAGGGTTATGCCTTCAAGACTTTTAAGTGACTTCAGCTTCTCAGGAATGTGTACTTTTCATACACTTGCTATGTTCAGAATTCAAGATTACTACTCATATTCTTAGAATAGTGAGGTTGTGGTTCAGGAAAAATAGCTACACTTTCTATTTGATAACAGTAAGCAGAATTACTACAAAATAATTTCGCTAGCTTGAAAATCAAGTCAGCTAAGGCCCAAGAGTTTTCCTCAAATACACAAAGCCACTTGTGTAAGTTCAACTGGTAGTACTGATTTGGCCTTGTAATTCTCCCTGCAGAGGAATCAAAATACAAGTAATGTAAATGTGTGTATGTGTACTTGTAGCATCTACCATTTTAAAGCAACTTAAATTATGACAAATTTGTTTAGGCCCGGAGCTTTCTTACTGCTTCTGCCAAGACTCTACAATGGAGTCTTTCTTCAGAAGGTGAAAAGAAATCCAGCCAATACAATGGCTGCTAAAGAAATAAACTTCCATACAATACTCATAGCAATAGGATCTATGGCTAGAACTATTACTTTTAATTTATAGAGGGGAAATTGTGACAAAAAAAGGTGTAATATGTTCAAGCTCACTTGGCAAGTCAGTAATTATAAGTAGTATTAGAAACTACTTATAGTAGGACTCCTTCTAATAGGACTACTTATTTCAGAACTCCAAGAAATTCTAGTCCATCATCCTCTCCTTGGATAAAATTATGAACTGAACAAAAAAGAAAAGAAAATCTGTTGGAATAAAGAACTATCCAAATAAAGAGCTTGTATGTGTGTCTAAATACACAATCAGAAGTGATACTGATGGGTTAAGATTTTTTAAATAACAAAAAATAGTCAATATGCCAGTTTATACATAATTTCTATCAACAAGATCCAAGATGTCCCTAGACCTAAGTAAAATGATCTTGTTATAAATCAAACTTATAGAAATATAGTAATAGCTTACAATGTTCTAGATGATCTATTTTGTTTTTATCAAACAAGTACTTCATAGAACTTGCGTACTTACCTTAAAGCAGGTAACACAAAACACTTAGCATTTCAAATAGCCTTGCAAAGTGCCACCTCCCCATAGATCTAGGATAAAATAATTTACTCTAGGCAATAATGACCACAGATTTCACATATCTCCAAGTCTATATACCTCCTAATAGGCAGACTAGCAGAAAAAAAAAGAAATTAATGGATCATTCCTTTGAAATTTACAAATTTGTAAAAATTCATTTAAAATGAACAATATCTAATTCTGAGGTTTATGACTACAGCACAGAAAAACAATTCTAAAAATAAAATTGAAATTCTAAAAATTAAAATTTCTAAATGTTTACATACTGAAGGAAAACAAGTTTAATTAAAAATAAAGCAATAAATTTGGTACCTAACACAGTGCCATATATCTAGTATGTAGAAATTCTTATATAAAATATACTACAACATAAAGGTAACCAACCAATTTATGTATACAAATTCTATTCCTTTTCAAATTAACCAGATTTGCAGTAGCAAATAAAAACTCTAAGGATTTAAAGAGCACCTAAAAAACACTAAACTTACATCTAAAAGGCTATGATAGATCTTTCTAAGTAATATACTTTGTTACTGAAATAAAAAAGTACAATTCTATTTAGTGTAATATCATGCCCTGTTGCAAAATGCTATAAATATATAATTCGCTGTAATGTTTTTTAATTGGCGCTATCCCAAGAAAGCAGTTATTGTTCTGTGCTTAATAATGTCACATGATTAATGTCATAATGTTTCAGTCAGCTGATCACACTGTTCCATATTAAACCAAATACACCATTTAAATGTTTTACTTTCAATGGTACTATTACTAAAGAGCAAATTATATAACCCTAGCAGAAACTTCATAGATAATTTCCTTCTCAGCCCTCTGTAAAATATCGGACTGAGTCACACCTTGCCATCAGAACTACATAGCAAGATTACAGGCCTATGCTGTTAGTTCTCTCTGGCTCTTGCCTCATAGCAACGGACTGCTACAGAATCAGTGATTAACAGGAGGATTTTCACTCATGTGACATGGAATACTATGTGAATTGCATGCTCCAGTGTAATCCAGACATATTAAACAAAATGTCCACAATAAGAACATACTTAAACTGTATACATGTGTCGAAATTTTTGTGGCAGAAGTTACATAAGACAGATAAGCTGGAGAACTAAAGAAATACCACTACATTCACAATAATATCTGCTTAACCGGAATACAACCATGAAAGCTGTTTCTTATACTACTATGCTTTCCATCAAAGTGGGTGCAAAGCAGGGAGCTACCAAAGTTTGCGCTGCCTTATCTGTGATGAATATTTTTTTCATCCTATTTTTTTTTAATAAATAGCAGAAAACTCTCGCCCTCTCTAAAAGTAACATCAAACTATCATCAATAAGAAAAACACGTCCAAACTCACCTTTATTGCCTTGCCCTTTAGGTCTCTGTGTGGCAAGATAAAAAGGTGGGGTAAAGGGAAGAAAAAGAAGGAAAAGTGTGTTAATCGAAGACAAGTTATTTTCAACAATCCGCGTAGGAGTAAAACCCACCATATCCTCCACAGCCACCAATTTCCCACCACCCCCAGGCGTCAGCCTCCCACCCGCCGCTCGGAATCCGTCTCGAAGAGCTCGCCGGGGCGCGGGCTGCATCCTCAGGCCGGAGGCGCGGGCCTCCCCGCTCCCGCGCCGCGCCCGCCGCCCGCCTCGGCCGCAGGCTCCGGGAACAGCGCGCACGCCGGCCCGGGCGGCGGGACCGCGGCAACTTGCGCCCGCACCGTTATGGGCCGGCGGCTGCGGGGAGGAGCCGGAGCCGGAGCCGGAGCCGGAGCCGGAGGCCCACGCGAGGCTGGCGCTCGGGGCTCGGGCCTCCGCCGAGCCCGGGCCTCCGCTCCCTCACCTGATCCACGCTAGTGGCTGACATTCTTCACCGCAACCCGAGAGGAGCCGCCGCCGCCGCCGCCGCCGCCGCCGCCGCCTGGGCCTCTCCCGTGCACTCCCAGCAGTCGGCCGCCGCCCGCGGCGAGGGGTCGTTCCAGCCGCCGCCGCCGCCGCAGCCGCTCGCCCGCCGAGAAGCCCAAGGACGGCCTCGCGCTCGGGAGTCGGCGGCAGGGGCCCGTCTTCCCGCTTGCACGCTCCTCTCCCTTCTCGCTCTCCGCTTCTCGGGTCCACAATGGCGGACAGGCTCCCTAGTCTCACTTCCGCTCCGAGCCTCCCTGACCTTCCGCTCTCCACTCTGACGTCCGCGCTCACCTCGCTCTTCCTGCCCACCCGCCCGCCGTTCGCCGTGGCTCCGCCCCCTCCTCTACGTCATCGGCGACGCGCCCACGCTGGCCCCGGCGCATGCGCAGTCAGCCGACGCCTCGGCGGCCAGAGCCTACTTCCCAGGCCGGCTCTGCGCGCTAACAGGCGGCGGGAGCCGGGTTCCATCGCACCCTGGGCGGGGAGCGGGCCGGGGCGGGAGGCGGCCGCTGCCGGGATAGTGGAACCCGGCCTCGGGGAGCTGCAGGGCTGCGCGGGCAGCGGGTGACTCAGCCGCCCCCGGGACGGAGTTGCTAGGCTGTCCCCTAGCACGAGTCAGCACGTGCAGCGAAAGTGACTAGGCGAGCGCTGGCACGGACGCGTGCAAGCAAACGGCAGATGGCACCGGCTGTGTTCTGTCTCCAAACCCAGGAACGTCATAGGGATAGCGTAATGCAACCGTGATCTTCGCTGCCCCATTTGTGTTTGTGTTTTACTTTGTTCCCTCCGTTCACGTTGGTTTGATTTTTATGAATGAATAAAGTTGCCTTGGTAAAGATAAACATAGTTGCGGGTCTTTTTTTTTGGTGGAAAAAGTTTCAATGGAAACAGGTAATGTTACTTTTTAACCTGTTGACAAAGTCGAAGGAAGCCCGTTTGCAACATTTTGACAATTTTATTGAAATATCTGTGCAATAAAGAGCTCTCATAGGTGTAGCCTGGACTTCATGTAAGTAGTAAATACTTTAAATGACCAAATCCTTTGGCAACTTTAAAGTCATCCAACTTAAGTACTAATTTAGAAAGTATAAAATTGCTGAATCGAAAGAGTGGTCTTGTGATTTACAATTCAACGATATTTTAGTAGCAGTGAATAACACAATTGAAACTTGAGAGGCCGCTTTTCATGTAAACCATTAGGGGGCATTTTTTATGGCCTGGCCAGCCAGATTCCCTTGCTCCCATTCTTTGCCACAGGTCCCTGATGGAGCACCCTTGTATTTCCCAGGACTCCCCTCACCCTCTCTGCTGATCTCAGTCTCTCAAATTTCTCCATCTAGACCTTTCTAGTTTTAAAGAGTTTGCCGGTATGTACTCTGAACGGAAAATTAAGAGGTAATATGCAAGAGGAAGCATATGAAAACTTGCTGACCTTGTCTTCGATTCTTAATTATCTTAGAAGCCTGTCTTTGGAATCCAATCTGAGTTTGAATTCTGGCTGGGCAAGAATTCGTTCATAACCTTGGGAAAGTCACTGAACCTACGCCTTAGCTTCCTCGTGAGTAAAATAAAGTCTTAAATGTACAATTCCTGGCAGGGAGTAAGCTTTCTACAAATTGTGGCTATGTACAGCTGGTTCCTGCTTCCTTTGCTAAGTGATTCCCAGAATGATAGTAATAGTTTTCATTTACTGTGTTCTTATATTTCGTGCACTGTAATAAGTCCTCACAGCATCTTGTGTGTTAAGTGCTATTATAAAAACTGACACACAATGAGGCTAAGAAATAAACCCAAATAACACTGCTAATTAGTCACTGGGGGAACCAGGATTTGAACATAGGCAGCTGGGCTCCAGAAATTGTATCTAGATACCATATAATACTGCCTAATCTGTTCTCTTAACTCCTGCTTTCCTTAGGGCCTTGCTTCTTACAATGAGGTCTGAACTTGCTGCTTAGTGTTAACAATACTCAGATATAAACCCATTTAATTTAATATTCAAATCCAAAGACTTGCCCATGCTAGGGAAGCACTCTAACTTTGAACTATACTCCTTGGCCTTTAATGACATTTTGAAGTTCATCTGGAAACTGCCTGAAGCCATCTCCAATGCCTCCAGGAGTCTGAAGAAGCTATTTTGGAAAGTGCTGAGCTATAGTCTAGATGGTAGACAAAATTGTCTACCATCTACAGGCCAATAGGTATGTTAGCCTTGCCTTGTGCTCAACACAGCACAGTGCAAACCTTAGGAAAAGGAGGCAAGCTGATTTAAGCCCCCATTTGCCACTCAGTCTTGGTGCTGCTATTCAGGGGAGTTCCATTCTGCACAACTGTGACTTCTGGATGACTGTTTATATCGGTTCAAATTAGGTTCATCTACAAATGGCATCAAGTCCAAAATAGGACCTTAAGATAGAAGTCTTTTAGCTGGGCACAGTGGCATATGCCAGTAATCCCAGCTACTAAAGAGGCTAAGGCAGGAGTATGGCAAGTTTGAGACCAGTCTGGACAATGTAGGGAGACCCTGTCTCAAAAGAAAGAAAATTTTAAATAAGCTGGGGGTGTAACTCAGTGGTAGAAGACCCCTAGGTTCAATTCCTAGTACCACTAAAAAGACAGAAATCAAAAGCAGTCTGGAGGACCACCTATCAATTTAAGTATTGGGCTACTTAAGGTTTCAGATGTCTAGGTTGTTTCTGTTACCAAACCAGGCCACTTTTGGCTACCACACCTAGAGTATGACAGTCACTAAAACCAGTGTCACAAAAGAGTTTACTCACAAGGCAACCAAGTATGTGGAAATGGAGGAGCACATCTCAAATTTACCTCCCTAAGGATAGATTTTAGGGGAATTTATGGGATGAAGAAGCAGGTTGGAGCCAGGTGTGGTGGTGCACACCTATAATCCCCGTTCTTGGGAGGCTGAGACAGGAGGATCACAACTTCGAGGATAGCCACAGTAATTTATGGAGGCTCTCAGGATTTTGTGAGACCCTGTTTCAAAATAAAAAATAAAATAGGCTAGAGTTGTGGCTCAGAGGTAGAACACCCCCGGGTACAATCCCCAGTATCACACACACAAAAAAAAAAAAAACAGAAAAGCAACAGTAGGTTTGTCTAAGACATGGGGATAGGTGATTAGAGGTAAGGAATAGTGATTGGTGGTCTCTGCATGCATGATCAAACTTCATGTCTCTTTACAGGATGCATGTTCAGAAAATGGCACTATTAGCATGCTCTGAGGGTACAGTTTTGGCCCTCTGACATCAATAGGTCACCCATCAGACAGTTGTGCAGACCCAAATGAAGAGTTGATTTCAACTGCTTTCATCTTCCTGCATGTTCCTGAAAAACAATGTAGGCAATTGTTACCACCTATAGCAAAACTAATGGGAGTGTACTGCTTAGCTATGTGACCTCTAAAATTGATGATAAAAACATGTAACTAAAAGTCAGTGGAAGTTGGACTTGCTGGTGCACACCTATAATCCCAGTGACTAGGGAGGCTGAGGCAGGAGAATCATAAATGTGAGGCAAGCCTGGGCAATTTAGCCAGACCCAGTCTCAAAATAAAAAATAAAGCTGGGCGTGGTGGCGCACGCTTGAAATCCCAGTATTTGGGAGGCTGAGACAGGAGGATCAGGGTTCACGGCCAGTCTCAGCTACTTAGTGAGGCCCTCCACAACTTAGTGAAACCCTGTTTCAAAATAAAGAATAAAAAATAGGGCTGGGGGTGTAGCTCGGAGGTAGAATGCCCCTGGGTTCAATCCCCGGTACTGCCAAAAAATAAAAAATAAATTAAAAAAAAATAAAATAAAAAATAAAAAGGGATGGGGGGAGTTAGCTCAGGGGTAGAGTGCTCTTGGATTCTATCCACAATCCCTACATAAATAAATAAATAAATAAATAAATAAATAAATAAATAAATAAATAAATGCAAGTGAAGCTAGAGAATTTTTTATTTATTTATGTGTGTGGGATGGGGGTACTGGAGAGGGAACCCAGGGGTCTTCTACCTCTGAGCTACACCCCCAGGCCTATTTCATAACAGGGTCTCACTGAATTGTGGAGGGCCTCACTGAGTTGCTGAGGCTGGCTGCTAACCTGTGATCCTCCTGTCTCAACTTCCCAAGTACTGGGATTACAAGTGTGCGCCACCACGCCCGGCCGAAAGCTAGAAAATTTACCCAAGTTTTCCCTTGGTTTCACTTCTAGCCTGCTGTTCCTGATCCTCTGATCCAAGATGGCTGCTCCACTTCTAGCCATAATGATCACATTCCCATCAACAGAGAGCAAGGTATATATATTTTTAATGCACATATTTTTCCTGTAAGGACATTTTGTAGAAATTCTATTTCCTACTTTTGCTTCCTTCCTATTAACTAAAACAGTTTCCTGAAAATAGTTGGAGGAAAGCTGGAAAATATATTCTGAGTGGTCATGTGCTCAGCTAAAACTCAAGGAGTTTACTACTTACCAAGGAAGAAGGGGAGAATAGTTGGTGAAAGGCAGCTGGTTAGTAATCAACTACACACAGCCATTTCCCAGATTCACTTTTGTTACCTAGCATCATTTAAATTTTCTCTTGAATTTCATCAGTATTTTAAATGAAAATGTTAAGGTTTTTTATGATCTTTAAATAACATACCATGGGAAATTCAATTTAAGGATTGATGGATGCATTTTTTTTTTTTTTTTTTTTTGCGGTACCAGGGGTTGAACCCAGGGGCATTATACCTCCGCGCTACACCCCCGGCCCTATTTTTTATACTTTATTTTGAAACCAGGTCTCGTGAAGTTGCGGAGGGCCTCACTAAGGAGAGAAAGAGAGAGAGAGAGAGAGAGCGCTGAGGCTGGCCGCGAACCCGGATCCTCCGGTCTCCGCCTCCCAAAGTACTGGGATTACAAGCGTGCGCCACCACACCCGGCTGATGGATGCATTTTTAAAAGGAGGTATCCTCAAGTATCATATTATGATTACAGTTAAAAACTACTAATAGTTGAGCAGGACATTGAGTTAAACCAAAAAAAAAAATAGGCCTGTTTTGAAACAAAGAGGCTAACAACTTTCTCATTCATTCTTTGTGTTTACTGCAGGGAAATTTACAACGACAGCACCAGACATAACAAAGCCTTGGGTTTTCTTACAGCAGTGTTTCTCCAAGTGTTTCCCTGGGGCCAGAGGCAGCTTCTCCTAGGAACTCAAATGCAGTTTCTCAGAATCCAGGCCATACTGACTGAATTAGAAACTCTAAATTAGTGTATATTTTAAAAAGAAAAAAAATCTTCTTTATTTTGAAGTACTTTTAGACTTACAGAAGTATTGCAGAAATAGTACAGAAAGTTCCCGTATATCCCTCACTCAGCTTCCCCTAATGTTCGTGGCTTACACAACTGTGATACATTTATCAAAACACAAAAATTGCCACTGGTACAATACTAACTGCAGACTGTTCAGATTTCCATAGTTTTCCCACTAATGTTGTTTTTCTGTTCTGAAATACCATGTTACATTTCGACATCATGTCTCCTTGCCTTCTCCAATTTGTGAGTTTCTGGGGCTTTCCTTGTCTTTCATGATATTAAGTAAAAATTATAGGGAGGTAATTATTTGGGACCAAGCTCCTGCATGGAGAATAAAAATTAAAATGGAGTCACTCATGCTTATGTTCCACATCACCAAGCTGAAACTAAACTGTTTATCTGACTTCCCAGAAATCGGGAATAGAAACAACAGCCAAATTTCCTAAGTGGAATAGTTTCAATTGGCATGAAAATGTAATTCCCTCTGCTTTAATCCTTTTGACACAGTAAAACTAACCTGATATTAACTAATAGGTTAATTTTCTTTCTTCTTCATCTTCACTGTCTTTGTTGTCCCCACCCCCCATCACCCATGGTACTAGGGAGTGAACCCAGGGGCATTCTACCTCTAAGCTACACCCCCAGCCATATTTTTTTTTTCTTTTGAAACAGTGTCACAGTAAGTTGCTGAGGACTTCACTAAGTTACTGAGGCTGGCCTCAAACCTGCGATTCTACTATCTCAGCCTCCCAAGTACTGGGATTACAGGCCTGTAACATCAGGCCTGGCCTTTTCTTCTTGTTTAGTGCTTCTCAGCTGCTACTTTAGTTAGGTTTTGCACTATACAATGATGGGAGGGGCATAGCGAGAAGCCAGAAAACAAGCAAGCAAGGGAATTCAAACACACAAGCACAGTCCCTAAGGCCACACCCCCAAGGACCCACCTTCTCCAGCCACACCCCACCTGCCTAGGTTACCACTCAGTAAATCCATTACAATGGATTTATCTACTGATGAGATTATAACCCTCACGACTTAATTATATCAACTCTGAACATTAATACATGAGCTCTTCAGGGGACATTGGACATTCTATATCCAACCACAACAGAGCACAAAGGATAGGGCAAACTAGTGAAGAAAGACAGGTAGATTTTTTAATTCTCCCCAATGAAAAAGGGAGCTACACATGTAGAAATTCCTCCTGAAGGCATACTCAAGTCCTAGTCTTTCTCATGTGAGGCCAAACCACCTCCCCAGAGAGACTGACAGTCAACACTCATTTCATAACATGTCTGCTGGCAGGAGGCCCAGAAGCTTGGTAAGCCCGAGCAGTCATGACTCCCATACAACAGATGCAAGCTTCCTCTTCCCTGGCCCTCAGCTGCTGCTGCCATGCCTGCCTGGCTGTAGAGCAACAGCCAGTGTGTGCGTGGCCGTTGAGTGTGGGAAAGGCCAGAATGAGCAGCAGAGCAAATCCAGTGTGGGTTTGGGGCTGGGTTTACATGATGGCAAAATTAGTCATGGCCCATGAATAGACCATAGGGTTGGGGACCCTGTGTCTTCTATTAATTCTTCAATCAGCTGTCCTGATTTCAGTTCAGGACAGCATCAGCCTGTCTGTAAGGCCCTCCTGATTCCAGCCTGTCTGTAAGGCTCTCCTCCTGGGCATGGTCCTTGCCAGCAGCTCTCCCAGCTTGCAATCCTCCCGGGATTCAGAGATGCTCTTCCACTTCCACAACGAGGGATCTTTCCTTTGATGATAACTCCAGATGGTAGCCCACAGCCACGACCACAATGGCCACAAGAAAAGTGACACAGGCAGCACAGGTGTGTATCTTGGTCCAAAACAAAGCCACAGGACATCTGCAGATACTCCACAGTCCTGCCCCCTCACTCTCTGCTCGCTAGCCAGCTCCCAGCTCCCAGCAGGGCATAATGGGTTATTTTTCTACTGCTATGTCTTCCTGGCCTCTCCTTATAAGGAAAGCTACTTTATGTAAAATCCCAAGGTGAGCCGGGCATGGTGGCGCACACTTGTAATCCCAGTACTTTGGGAGGCGGAGACCCGAGGATCCGGGTTCGAGGCCAGCCTCAGCTCTCTCTCTGTTTCTCCCTGTCTCTCTCTCTCTCTCTCTCTCTCTCTCTCTCTACCTAGTGAGGCCCTCCGCAACTTCGTGAGACCCGGTTTCAAAATAAAGTATAAAAAATAGAGCTGGGGGCGTAGCGCGGAGGTAGAATGCCCCTGCGTTCAATCCCCGGTACCGCAAAAAAAAAAAAAAAAAAAAAAAACCAAAATCCCAAGGTGAGAAGAGATTGGGGAATTAAACGGGAAATAAGATTGGCCATGAGTTAGTAATTATTGAGGCTGGGCGATAGGTCACCAGGGATTGATTGTACTATTCTTTCTTGTTTTTCACAGCAGTTAGGGTCTTTAAAGTGATCTCAAGTCCTGAATTAGCTATCATGGAATGCTTGCTCCCAGGGGTGATACAGGACTATGTTTCTGCAAGCCTCTAGTCACAACAGTTTCATCAACAAATCAATTATGCAACCCTGTTTTATCAGGGCTTCTGTTTGAAGACAACTTATTTAATATTAATTGTGGTTCATTAACAGTGAACTGACAGCTTCCAGCACTGTAACATTGCCTGGACAAAGCTTATTTAACACACTGACTCTCTTTAAGGCCCATCACAGCCTCTTGTACTAGGTACATTAGATTCAGCACTAGACTTGGGAGCCATTTTATTTTATTTATTTTCTAGGGGTTGAATCCAGGGCTTCAAGCATGCTATGCAAGCTGTACCACTGGGCTACACCTCCAGCCTTTTGTATTTTGAGACAGGGTCTCCCTAAATTTTCCAGGCTAGCCTTAAACTTATGATCCTCCTGCCTCAGCCTCCTGAGTAGCTAGGATTACAGGTACATGCCACTGCCTACCCCACTACCTCACCCCACCCCCACTTGCATTATTTTAAATATATTTTTATTTTTAATTGATACATAGTAATTGTATATATATACACACAATTATATACAAATGTGTAATGATAAGATCAGTGTAATTGGCAAATCCATCACTATATATATAGATAGATAGATATGAAATCATATATATTATTCTTTGTTTGGGGAATATTCAAAATCCTCTCTACTAGCTGTTTTCAAATATTTAGTAAATTGATATTAACCATAGTTCTATTGTGCTATAGAATATTAAAAGTTATTTCTCCTATCCAATTGCACCCCTGTACCCGTTAACCGTCCTCTCACCATCTCTCCCTCCTCCAGATACTGAGTTATTGAGTAAAAGTTTATTTATTCCTTTTGCCCCTACATTACAAAAATAAAACATGACAATACTTCAGCTGGATAGTGATTTGCAGGCCCCCCTCCCCTCCGTACTGAGTTAGAGCCCAGGCCCTTGCACATGCCAGACAAGCACGGTGCCACTGAGCTAGGTCCCTAGCCCATTTTATTTTATTTTGAGACGAAATCTCACTAAGTTGCTGAAGCTGGACTCAAACTTATAATCCTCCTGACTTAGCCTCCCAAGTAGCTGGGATTAGAGGCATACATAATTTGCAGTTTTTAGGAATGGTTTTGTATATTTTCTTTTTGTGTGTGTGTGTGTGTGTGTGTGTATGTCTGGTACTGGGGATCCAACCCAGGGCCATTCTGCCTCTGAGCTATACCCCCAGCCCTGTTTTATTTTTTATTTGGAAACAGGGTCTCACCCAGTTGCTGAGGCCCTTGCTAAGTTGCTGAGGCTGGCCACGAGCCTGTGAGCCTCCTGTTTTAGCCTCCCAAGTACTTAGTGGGTGCACCACCAAGCCTGGCTTCTTTTTTTCTTTTTTGTGAGGCAGGGTCTTGCTATGTTGCCTAGGCTGGCCTCCAACTCCTGAGCTCAAGTAATCCTCTTGCATCAGCCTCCTGAGTAGCTGGGACTACAGGCATGCACCACTATGCCCACTCCCACTTGTGTGTATTGTTATGCGATCATTGTCTCAGGCAGTACAGGTAGAATATGCCCCATTTGCAGGAGAAAAAAAATAGACTTACATTGTAATAGTAAACAGTAGAGTAAGAACTAGAATTAGAACCAGATTTTTAGATGGTTAGGCCAGCTTTCTGAACAAGCTTTTCTGAACAAAGTCCAAGCTGGCCTCCAACTGACGATCCTCCTGCTTCAACCTTTGAGTCAATGGGATTACAGCACCACCATGCTGGGCCAGTAGGGACATTTTTTTTAAACTACTTAGCAATCCCAGTGAAAATAGATTTGAGAGTCGGGCGTGGTGGCACATGCCTATAATTCCAGAACTTGGGAGGCTAAAACAGGTTTGAGGCAAGCCTCAGCAATTTAGCAAGACCCTGTTTCAAAATAAAAATAAAAAAAGAGCTGGGGTATAGCTCAGAGGTAGAATGCCCCTGGGTTTGAAAAGAAAATAGGTTTGGGAATGAGTATTTCCATAATTCTATGCAGGAATGTTCAACATTATGATCCTGTTCTTCCCCCAAGCAGGAGCAACGTGCTGAATGGTCTGTTCATTTGCGCAGACTTCTCTGTGTAGAGTAGAATGCCCTTCTTCACCCGCCAGCATTTTTCCATTCTTTAAGATCCACCTGTTACTTTTTCTGTAATACTTTCTCTGATCTTCCCCACCAAAATTAATTATCCTCTCCTCCCAACCCCAGAGGACTTTTCAGACAATAAGCTATTATATCGGTCTGACTCATAAATATGATGATTGTGTGCTTATCATATGGCTGATGTGTGCTAGGTCATTTACATATGTTAATTAACTTAGTCCTCACTGTAAGTATGTCTTCATTTTACACATGAGACAACTGACATTTGGAGATTCTTAGTAACTTGCATAAAGTCACTTGAATAGTCTTATATTGGTTTGTAGTGTGCTGATAAACACTCTCACATTGGCAAGTAATAGTGTAACAAGGACTCCAGTGTCAAGGATTCTGATGTAGAGACTTTCTAGGAAGGCTTCACAAGGTCAGAGGGGTCATATACAAGTGATTCAGAAAGCAGGCTCAGGAGTAGAACTACCTGAGTTTTTACCGTGGCTTTAGCGTCTACTAGCTGTGTGACCTTAGGATAATTCTTTACCATCTCTGCTTCAGTTTTAAACCTGCCTCTTAGGGTTCTTGGAAAAATTATGTGAGTTATAAGTATATGCAATGCTGGTACAGTCCCTGACACATGGTAAGCATTCAGTAAGTGTTAGTAATTATCATTATCATCATTATAAAATATTAATATGCACCAAGATGTCTGGCAAGAGCTCCAGGGTTTTACTGTGGAAATCTGGGGCTATGTCCTCCTATGGTTTGAATACAGTTTGTCCCCTCTGAAATCCATTCTGAAATTTGATTGCCACTGCAGCGGTATTGGAGGTGGGCCTAGTGGGCAGCGACTGAGTCGTGGGGAGGGAGCAGTCCTCAAGGAATGAGTGCCAACTTTTAGGTAATGGGTTTGGCCTTTACCTAAAGGGAGTTTAGGGGGAGTTTGGCCTTCTTTCTCTCTTTCACACCCACCTGCCTGCATTTCCACTTTCCACCATGTACTGAAGCAGCACGTGACCTTCATCAGATGGTCACCCAATCTTGGCTTTTCCAGTCTCTAGAACCATGAACTAAATAAATCTTTTTTCCTTTATACATTATCCAGTCTCAAGTATTCTTGTATAGCAAACAAAAATGGACTACAATATGTCCCTAGTCTGCCTTTTGGGAAAGTCTGTCTGAAACAAGTATTTAACATTGTCAATTGTAATTTTCTTAGTTTTTTATTTTATTTTGTTTTGCTTTTGTAGTGCTGGGGATTGAACCCAGGGACATTACTACTTCTGAGCTACAACCCCAGCACTATTTTGTTTGGAAATAGGGTCTTGCCAAGTTGCTGAGAGTCTTGCTAAGTTGCTGAGGCTGGCTTCAAACCTGCAATCCTCCTGTCTTAGGTTCCCAAGGCGTGCACCACCATGCCTGGCTTAATTTTCTTAGTTTTAAAATGGAGAAAAATATGTCAGAGTTGTTTTGAAGGTTAAGTGAGATATCACATCCAAAAATACTTTATAGGGACTGGGGGTGTTGCTCAGTGATAGAGCACATGCCTAGTATGCATGAAGCCCTGGGTTGTATCCCCAGCACTGCAGAACAAAAACAAACAAACAAACAAACAAAAAACTTTGTAAAACTGTTCAGTGCTTTATAAATATATTATATCACTATATTTATAATGAGCCAATCTTTAAATAGTTCAAGCATTTTATATGCTGTTTGAACATTTGGGTTTAGAAATTACTGAATTCAAAAGTGTGTGGCTGGCTGGGCGTTGTGGCGCACGCTTGGGAGGCTGAGACCAGAGGATCCGGGTTCGCAGCCAGTCTCAGCTACTTAGTGAGGCCCTCTGCAACTTAGTGGGACCCTGTTTCAAAATAAAGAGTAAAAAATAGGGCTGGGGGTGTAGCCCGGAGGTAGAATGCCCCTGGGTTCAATCCCCGGTACCGCAAAAAAAAAAAAAAGAAAAAGAAAATAGCCACTGTTGCTGTTTGGACTGTGACAATTGAATTTTAAAGTACTTGGGACATAGCTGTTATAGGTGAGTCGTTTCCCCCCAAAAGACACAGTGAGGCCCAGGCTGGGATTGTAGCTCGGTGGTGAAGCACAGGACCCTGGGTTCCATCCTCAGCACTAGAATTGGGAGGGGATACACTGAAGTCCCAACCCCCAGTGCCTCAGAATGTAATCCTATTTGGAAAAAAGTTCATTGTACATGTAATTAGTTAAGCTGAGGGAGAACGCTATGTGAGATTGGAGGCTGACTGATGCGCCGTAGCTGCACACCATGGACCAAGCCATGAGTCGAGAATTCTATGTGAGGCCGTGGGGATAATGAGAATGCATGGATTTTTCATCTACGCCTTTGGCCTCAAATCTTTGCTGAGCTCCCCAGTAGCTGTGCAGCCTTAAGGTTTGTTGTTGTTTCTTTGCAGTACCAGCCATTGAACCCAGCATCCCAAGTACCTGGGATTACAGGTGTGCACCAGGGCACCCAAAGCTTAAGTAATTTTTTTTAACAATTCCTTGATTTCCTCACTTTTTAAAATGAACTCATTATGCTCATCTTGCAGGGTTGTTGTGAACCATGTGTCCAATGCCTGGGTCCCAGTGGGGCCTCACCCTCTGGTTGTTTTGAGAAGATGCCAGCAGATATTCTTTACAACAGTAGGGCGGTCACACTTTGCCACATTCTCATACCAACAGTACACAGATAATCCTAAATTCTCTCTTTATTTCTCTTGGTACTGGAGATTGAACCCAGGGGTGCTTTACCGCTAAGTTATATTCCCAACCCTTTTTCTTTTTGGACAGGGTCTCCCTAGGTTGCCAAGGCAACCTGCAGTCCTCCTGCCTCAGCCTCCCAGTAGCTGGGATTATAGGCATGCACCACTGGGTCCTTCCTAAATTCTCTTTTAGAGTAACCCATTGCAAATATTTCATTCAGGAGTTAAAATTTTACTTATGAATATGAATCAGAATACTGATTTTGCAGTATTTATCAGTTTTCATCCAAAGTTTTTCTTCTCTTTCCTTGACACATTGCTTCTTCACCCCCTCCCCCCTTTTTTTTTTCAAATATTTGACAAGCAGCTAGACTCCAGTTTGTACTCGGGGGAAATAATGTGGCTAGAGGGAAAAATTAAATAAAATAAAAGGAGGGGCAAGGAGAATTATCTTCCTAGCTTTTGAGTTTTAAAAGCAGAGGCCCAAAGATAAAAGGCAGAAACTAAGGAGTAGATAAGAGAGTTGGAAGATATTAGTAAGAACACAGTTTCCTCTTCCTCTTTTTTTTCTTCCCCTCTCTTCCTCTTTTACGTCTCTCCACAGCATCTGTAAACAAAAATCACCACAGTGGAGAGGAGTTTAGAGAGCCTAGGAGGAGGGGCATGGGACAGCGCTAGAGAAAGAAGTCACACCTGCTGAGCTCAAGGTCCCTATTCCTTCCTCTGGGACCTTCCTTCCCAGGACAACTCCAGAGAAGAAGGGAGACCCAGAGGAAGCTGCTGCCTTGTGTGTCCTCACTGAGTCAGGTCTAGATAGCCTCCTGGGGAGGTCCCCAGAGCCCATCTGCAGGAACAAGGTAGCCAAATGAGTCCCACAAGGACAAGAATTGAGAGACGTAGAGAGAACCCCTGGCTCAAAGAAGTGGTGGAATAGGAACAAGGAGGTCCCCAGAGAAATCTGCTTGGACTAATTCAAAATGGCCAAATGAAAAATGGTTATCTCACCTGGATGTAGTGGCACATGCCTGTAATCCCAGTACTTGGGAGGATGAGACAGGAAGATCACAGGTTCAAGGCCAGCCTCAGCAACTCAGTGAGACCCTCAGCAAGTTAGCGAGACCCTGTTTCAAAATAAAAATAAAAAGGGCTGGGGGGTGTAGCTCAGAGGTAGAATGCCCCTGGGTTTAATTCCTATTACCTTACCACCCTCCTCCAAAGAAAAAAGAAAGAAAAAGAGAAAAGAAATGGATATCTCATGTAACGGGAAGGAAAAACGACATAGGAGGAAATGAGCTGCTTTTCTACACCGTGATGTCATATAATCATGAGAGAAAAAAGAGGGTGTTACAGTTCGGATCCCCCGCTTTTTTTTTCAGACAGGGTCTCACTATCTTGCCCAGTCTGGCCTTGAACTCCTGGGCTCAAGTGCTCCTCCTACTTCAGCCTCCTGAGTGCTGGAATTATAGGCCTGTGTCAATGTGTCCAGCTCTGATTTGGATTTTAAATGTGTCCCCAAAAGCCCATGTGTTGAAGGATTGGTCTCCAGCTGGTGGGGCCTGGTGGGAGGAAGTAGGACACTGGGGGCATGCTCTTGCAGGGGGTACTTGGAACCCAGCCCCTTCCTGTCTCTCTCTGTTTCTCAGCTGCCAGGTGAGCAGCCTTCCTCTGCCACGTGATTCCGCCATGTTGTCCTGGACTCTCCAAGACAACAGGCCAAGCTACTGTGGATTGAGACCTCTGAAACCATGAGCCAAAATGAACATTTCCTCTTTTTAAGTTTAGTTTTCTCAGATATTTTGTCACAGCAATGGATAGCTGACTAACAGAGAGAAGACGCTGACTGAATTGACCAAAACAAAATCTCTACCAACCTCTAAGATAACCCCATGAAATGAAAGTCAAGTTGAATAGAAGATATGAGGTTCCATTTCTTGCAAATCTGAATTTGTAGGTTGAGATTCTGGCCACATATACCCTAAAGTTCAATATATTTCAGTTAATATTTACCGAGTGTTGATCCTGTGCCAGGCAGTGTTCCTGCCCACAGGGTACCTACCATCCAATGGGAAGCCAGGTCCTAAAAAACAATTGCAAGCCGGCGTGATGGGACATGCCTGCAATCCCAGTAATTGGTCTCCAGCTGATGGGCTCTTGGAGGTGGTGGAAATTTTAGGAGGTGGGGTCTGGTGGGAGGAAGTAGGACACTGGGGGCATGCCAAGTTGGGCAACCTCCCAACTTGGGAGGTTGAGACAGGAGGATCACAGATTCAAGGCCAGCTGCAGCAACTTAGCAAGACCCTGTTTCAAAACTGGAATTGGGCTAGGGTGTAGCTCAGAAATAGAATGCCTCTGGGTTCAACCTCTAGTACCAAGATAATGATAATGATAATAATAATAACAACAACAACAATAATTGCAAGTCAAAGAAATTACCCAAAGGGAAGTATATTGTAGTATATACAAAAGTCTTTAACATTTGTAGTAATATGGTAAATGTCTCCTTGAGAAAATTAGGTTACAACTGAAACATGAAAAATAAGAATAATCCCCAAGGTAAAATGTGAGAGGGAGAAGAATAGCAGAGGAAAAGGAGAGGGAAAAACATTTTTCAGAATTTACAGGGCAAAATCCAGTATAGTGAGAGCCTTTGAGTCAAAGGAAGAATATCAGTGATTAGGGCTTAATAAAGTTCTTAGATTTTTCTTTTTAATTTTGGGGGGCACAGTACTGGGGACTGATCACAAGCTGTACCCCTAGCCTTTTTTATATTTTGTTTTGAAATGGGCCTGGTTAAGTTGCTGAGGGTCTTGTTAAGTTGCTAAGGCTGGCCTCAAATTTGTAATCCTCCTGCCTCAGTTTCCTAAGTACTGGGATTACAGGCGTGCACCACCATGCCTGGCTTTTAAAATGTTTTTTAAATTTTTCTTTTTTTTTTTTTTTTGCAGTACTGGAGATTGAACCCAGGGCCTCAGGCTTGCTAGGCAAGTAGCCCCACCATTGAGCTACATCCCCAGTTGCTTTATTTTTTATTTTGAGACAGGGTCTCACTAAGTTGCCCAGGCTGGCCTTGAACTTGCAATCCTTTTATCTTGGTTTCCAAGTTCAGGGGGATTACAGGCCTGTGGCACCTCGCCTGGCATGATTATTAGATTTATTATATTATATGCTTATTATATTCTTCAAGATTTTAGATTTTATTATGTTATTTTATTTTTAGATTGCTATTATGTCACTTGTTTGCTAGATAAATTGGCTGGAAAATAAGGTAATGTAACATATTTAGGTCAAAAACAGGGAGAAAAGTGTAGCCATCATTTAAAATAGCATTCTATCACCATCTTCTAAATTAACTTGGATGACTGAGAGTTTGAGAGTAAAAATATTTTCACTCCTACACCCTGTGCCTATTTCTAGACATCTTCTGTAGCTTCACATTGTGTCCAGATGGGGGTTCTCCTAAGGTTTTGGAGAAGAAGCACTCTTGTAACGACGTCACTGTCTTTCACAACATTTTTGGTGTTTACAAGAATAAATGAATTCAGAATTTTAAACCACTTCCATTGGAGCTCATGACATTTCAAAATATTTTTTTGAATCAGAATAGGATAATCTGTTTTATTTCTAGATTGAAGGTCTCCAACTACACATTTATTGTATTTATCTATGTGGACTGGAAATTTTGAAAGAAAACACATTCTTCCATTAAACTAACACTATCAGCCCGGCATAGTGGCACGTGCCTGTAATCCCAGTACGTGGGAGGCTGAGACAGGAGGATCGCAGGTTAAGAAAAAATTAAAAAATAGCTAACATTCTCACCTGTGGCCTACACAAGGATATACATCCTGAAATGTTGCTGAACTAACGATTCTGCGCTCAACTTTTGACCGTCATTGCTTCACAAGGGATCCATCCTATTTTTTTCTGCTTCCATGATTTCTGTTCTTTTTCCTCTGTGTTTCACAAAGTGTTAGTTTACCAAACCCTGTCTATTTTACTTCTAAATATCTCTCGGATATGACACTTTCTCACCGTTACCACTGCTGCTTCCTTAGTCAGGCTTGTCATCATTTCTCACATGGACTGATGCCTCTGAACAGCTCTACCATGAGCCATCCTCCACCCAGTCACTGAAATTTCAGACCTTGTGGCCATTCTTCCCCCCTCTTAAAAATTTTATTTATTTACTTATTTATTTTTTGCGGTACTGGGGATTGAACCCAGGGGTGTTCTACCTCTGGGCTATACCCCCCAGCCCTATTTTAAATTTTTTTTTTAAACAGGGTCTCACTAAGTTGCTGAGGGCCTCACTAAGTTGCTGAGGTTGGTCTCGAAACTGCAATCTTCCTATCTCAGCCTCCCAAGTACCAGAATTAAAGGTGTGCACCACCATGCCTGGCTTCTTCCCTTCTTTTTTTTTTTTCTTTTTTGTGTGTGTGGTACTGGAGATGGAACCCAGGGGTATTCTACCTCCAAGCTACACCCCCAGCCCAATTTTTTGTTCTTTATTTTGAAACAGGGTCTCACTAAGTTGCAGAGGACCTCACTAAGTAGCTGAGGCTGGCTGCAAACCCAGATCATCCGGTCTCAACCTCCCAAATACTGGGATTTCAAGCTTACGCCACCACGCCCAGCTCCTTCCCTTCTTAAAACCTTTCATGAGCTGGGTGCAGTTGCACTCACCTATAATCTCAGTACTTGGGAGGCTGAGACAAGAGGATCACAGGTTTGAGGCCAGCCTCAACAACTTAGTGAGATCCTCAGAAACTTAGCAAGACCCTGTTTCAAAATAAAAAATAAAAAGGGCTGAGGGTGTAGCTCAGAGGTAGAATGCTCCCGGCTTCAATCCCCAGCACCCTGACAAACAGATAAACCCTTCATGGTCTCCAATCACCTACAGCAGTTGTCTCCAAACTTCACGGAACCTGTAACCAGAAAAATAATTTTGAGTGTCCCTCCCCAATGTCACCTCATTTATTTTTCCTATTTTATGTATTGTATGTGTCCCTTAAAGCTCCTTGAGGATAATAATTAGATAGTTCATCTTCAGTAGCATCATTGACTAGTATCATGCTCAGTACATGGTACAATTGCTATAGTTTGGATCTTAAGTGTCGTCCAAAGGTCCATGTGTTAAAAGCCTGGTCCCAGCTTGGCACTATCGGGAGGTGGTGGAAACATTAAGAGGTAAGATCTAGTGGGAAGTCTTTGGGTCACTGGGGGTGTACCCTCAAAGGGGATTGTGGGACTCTGACCCCTTCCTCTCTCCCTCTTTGGCACCCTGTCCATGAGGTGAGTGGCTTTGCTCTGTCGGGGCACTCCCACCATGATGTGCTGCCTCACTGCAGGCCAAAGCATCAGGCCAATGGATCATGGACTAAACCTCCAAAACATTAAGCCCAAGTAAACCTTTTCTCTTCACAAGTTGACTTATCTCAGTTATTTTTATAGTAACAGAAAGCTACTATAGTAACATTACTATTCATTTGAGGAAATTTTATATATATATATATATACACACACACACACACACACACACATATATATATATATATATATATATTTGTGTGTGTATGTGTGTGTGTGCACACGTGCGTGTGTCTGTGGTACTGGGGATTGAATATAGGGGCATTCTACCCCTGAGCTACAATCCCAGCCATATTTATTTTTTTATTTTGAAGCAGGGTCTCACTAAGTTGCAGAGGCCTCACTAAGTAGCTGAGGCTGTCCTTGAACCTGCGATCCTCCTGTCTCAGCCTCCCAAGTACTGGGATTATAAGCGTGTGCCACCACACCCAGCTCATCTGAGAACAATTTGGCCAAAGGTATTTTGGAGAAAAACAAGCTAGTCAACAGGTCATGGGAATGGTATTATGTTTTATGCATTAAGTGTTGCTGCCCATTTTTCTGTTTCCTGATTTTCTTCTTCCCAGTAGTATTAGAATCCCCCCAGTACTGGGGATCAAACCTGGGGTGCTGTACTACTGAGCTACATCCCAAACCCTTTTTATTTTTTATTTTGAGGCAGGATCTCACTAAATTGCCCAGATTTGCAATCGTCTTACCTCGGCCTCTCAAGTACTGGGATTATAGACATGTGCCACCACGCCTGGCAGGACCACACTTTTTTTGTGTGTGTGGCACTGGGGATTGAACCCAGGGGCATTCTACCACTGAGCTACACCCCCAGCCCTATTTTATTTTTATTTTGAAACAGGGTCTCGCTAGGTTGATAATAGTCTCACTACTTGCTGAGACTGTCCTCAAACTGGCGATCCTCCTGTCTCAGCCTCCCAAGTACTAGGATTACAGGCATGTACCACCATGCCCACTGACTATACTTTTTAATACTCATTAATTCTCACCTAACTTTAATAGTTCTTCACTGGAAGCCGGGTGTGGTGGCGCACACTTGTAATCCCAGTACTTTGGGAGGCGGAGACCGGAGGATCCAGGTTCGCGGCCAGCCTCAGCTCTCTCTCTCTCTCTCTCTCTCTTTCTCTCTTTCTCTCTACCTAGCGAGGCCCTCCGCAACTTCGTGAGACCCGGTTTCAAAATAAAGTATAAAAAATAGGGCCGGGGGTGTAGCGCGGAGGTAGAACGCCCCTGGGTTCAATCCCTGGTACCGCAAAAAAAAAAAAATAGTTCTTCACTGTTTGCATTTCAAAACTTTGAGACAGACTACGTGCCAAATAATTGGTAAATTGCAAGAGAAGGCATGAATTAGATTGTAGAAAAATAACACATATGCTTTATAATAAAAGAATCTTGGAAGATCTAAAGTATTAATATAACATTTTATCACAAAAATAGGTTTACAGTTTTTAAAATTTGTTTTTATTTGCAATGCTGGAGATGGAACTCAAGGCTTGCACATGCTGGGAGAGTGCTCTACTACTACACCTCCAACCAACATTTTTTTTTTTTTTTTGCTATACTGGAGATTGAACCCAGGGCCTCATGAATACTAGGCAAATGTTCTACCACTGAGCCACATCTCCAGCTCTACACTTCTGTTATTAAAACACTTCCTGCTCTTTACAGAAAATAAAAAAACACAAACAAGCCAATAAAAGTCCTATTTTAACCATCCTACAGACAACCAGTATATGAGAGACAACCAGTATATGATTGATATATATATATATATATATATATATATATCTTCTATTTCTTCTATTAGAAGATATATATCTTCTAATTCATGTACATATGAATTAGAGATTAGGGAGCCAGATTTAGTGGCACAGGCTTGTAATCCCAGTACTTAGGAGGCTAAGATAGGAGGATTGCAGGTTCGAGGATAGTCTCAGCAATGAAGTAAGACTCTCAGCAACCAACAAGACCCTGTTTTGAAATAAAAAGGGCTGGGGGTGCAGCTCAGAGGTAGAATGCCTCTGGGTTCAATCCCAAGTACCCTCCCCCACCAAAGAAAAAGGTTTGTGGAGGAAGACATAGAATATTAAGTAAGATATAGAATATTAAGTAAGACATAGAAGATTGAGTCTAGCAGGATAGCTTGGAATAAATGAAGAATTCCTTGGGAAGAGCCTGAAGATGCTCAGACCCAGCCTATCCCAGTGTGCGTGTTGTGCTGGTGTTCAGCTGTAACTAAACTTATCTTCCTACCCCAGATTAAAGTGGAGTTCATTTATTTCATTCACCTCCCCAAAATCTGAATAAGCATCCATTCCTGAATCTATATTCCCAGCCTTATTTCCCACTGTTCCTCTATACTCTAGCCAAATTCCTTGTGCTTCCCTGAATTTTTCCATAGCATTCTCTTGACTTTTACGTCCTATGTGCAAGTTATTTCCTACGGCGATCACCACCTCTCATTGCCTCCTGAAATACGTGTACCTGTCCAAGCTCACCTGAGACATTCCCTTCTCCAGGAACCCTTCACACCCACACCCACCCCCTTACAAGGAGTGCCTTTCCTCGGAACCTCTTTAGCAGTTTGTATTTTGCTGTTTTTTAGAAACGTCTTTACATTTTGAAATGGAAATTTTGAGAGGCATTCAAATGTTTTTATGTTCTAAACTGTAGCAAGGGACAGAGCAGTGAAATCGCAGAGTGTGTGGGGCCTTGTAGACTGAGAATCAGTGTGGAAATCCATGATGCTACTGTTGTCTCATCCTCAGAACTAGACTGGAAGCTCCCTGCTGTGGTAGAACTATATCTTGTTCAACTTTCTGTCCTCATTGCCTAGCATGATGTCCAGAACATAACTATTTCATTAATCTTTGCTAAGTAGCATATAGCAGTTCTCTTCTGTCTTCTCTCATTTTCATTCTTTAGGAGTGGCATAGTTCTTTTTTTTTCTCTTTTTTCTTTTGCTTTGTTTTTTGGTACTGGAGATTGAATCCGGGGACATTCTACCTCTGAGCTGCATCCCCAACATTTTTTTTATTATTTATTCATTAATTAATTTATTTATTTTTGCGGTACCGGGGATGAACCCAGGGGCATTCTACCTCTGAGCTACACCCCCAGCCCTATTTTTTATTCTTTATTTTGAAACAGGGTCTCACTAAGTTGCAGAGGGCCTCACTAAGTAGCGGAAGCTGGCGCGAAACTGCTATCCTCCTGTCTCAGCCTCCCAACTACTGGGATTACAAGTGTGCGCCACCACACCTGGTTTATTTTTTATTTTGAAACAGGGTCTCACTAAGTTGCTAAGAGTCTCGCTAAGTTGCTGAGGCTGGCCTTGAACCTGCAATCCTCTCTCGGCCCTTAAGTAATGGGATTACAGGCATGTGTCACCATAGCCAGCTAAGAGTGACCATGGTTTTTAAAGACATGCTTCTTGCTGGGTATGGTGGCACACACCTGTAATACCAGTCACTTGGAAGGCTGAGGCAAGAGGATTGCAAGTTCGAGGTCAGCCTTGGCAAGTTAGACCCTGTCTCAAAGGCTGGAGATGTAGCTCATTGATAAAGCACCTCTGGGTTCAAACTCTAGCACTGAAAAAAAAAAAGGACATGCTTTTTGTCTTTGTTAAGCTATCATCCACAACTTTCACAGAAGTCTCTTTATTAACCACATATTCAAGATAGTCATCTTCCCCATTCGAGTTTGTGAGGTATTAATGAATAAAATTTATCTCCAGGTATTTTGCCTGGCTGTCTTCTCTTTGATGGATAGATAATAAAGAGTTTTTCTGGAATTTTAGGCCTAGGTCAGTGTACATGTATAGGTGAGGGGCTCATGATATAAGGACTTCTGTAATACCCTCAGAACAGAGGTAGAGCTGCCCACACAAGGGCTGCAGACGCAGGGCCTCTGAGCACCACATTCCAGGATGCCTGCATCAGCTCTGGAGTATTGGCTGTGCATTCAAATGCTGCAGAGCTTGTCTGATATTTCCACCAGGATGCCCCTGCCACTGGGTTTCACAGATCAATTCTCCGCACGCCAGCATTGCAGGTGATTTTTGTTTTTGTTGTTCATTACACACAAGTAGAGCCCGACATGAAATGAAGACGCTTGGCTCTCATTCCACCCACTGCTTCTGAGCCTTACCAGACTAAAATTTCCGATGACGTACATTTTAGTTTTAAAAATGTAAGTTCCCAAGCTGGGCATGATGGTGCACACCTGTAATCTCAATACTTGAGAGGCTGAGACAGGAGGATCACAGGTTCGAGGACATTCTCAACAACTTAGTGAGGTGCTCAGCAACTTAGCCAGACCCTGTTTCCAAATAAAAGATAAAATAGGGCTGGGGGAGTACCCTGGAGGTAGAAGGCCCCTGGATTCCATTCTCAGTAAAACACACACACACACACACACACACACACACACACACACACACGAGGTTTCCCAAGGAGGAAGGTTTGAGACAAATCACTGCTAGATACGGAATTATGCTGTTAGATTCATTCATCAGGAATCCTCTTTCATGGATGTGCACTCATTCGTGCACACGCATTTACAGAGGCACGCTTGTTTCTGCACAGACCACTCCTTTCAGTTCAGTGCCCGCTTATTGTAGCCTTATTTTGTGCCAGATACCATACTAGCTGCCGAGGATGGAGTTGAATGAATTGCAGCCCTTGTCTTTGGATACTTAGATAAACCCTCCAGTATGCCAGGAGCTCACAGTGCATTGGGGAAGATCAGAATTGTGATTCACCAGGAAATGTAGGTGGTATACACAAAGCGCAGCGGTAATTCAGAAGACAGCAGTGTTATCTCATTCTAAGAGAACCAAGGAAAGTGTCATGGATGTGGTAAGGTTTTTACAGGATAAGCAGGGCTTCACCAGGCAAAGTGGGGGTGAGGGCATTCCAAGCAGAGAGGTGTAAGCTGTGTTTTGGAGAACTGCTGTAAGTAATGGATTACCAGCTCAGGGGGTTCATAAGATGATCAGTTAAAGTACCAGGCAATATGCTAGAGCTTCTATGTAAAGAGAAATACTAATTAAATCTATGCTGAGATGCCATTTCCCTGTCAGATTAGCAAAAATCTCTTGATGAGATAATGAGGAAACAGGCATCCTTTGCAATGAAGATGGGAATGAAAATTGGTACAGCTTTTTTTTTTTTTTTTTTTGCAGTACCGGGGCATTCTACCTCCGTGCTACACCCCCCCCGGCCCTATTTTTTTATACTTTATTTTGAAACCGAGTCTCATGAAGTTGCGGAGGGCCTCACTAAGTAGAGAGAGAGAGAGAGAGAAAGAGAGAGAGAGAGAGAGAGAGAGAGCGAGCTGAGGCTGGCCGCGAACCCGGATCCTCTAGTCTCCGCCTCCCAAAGTACTGGGATTACAAGTGTGTGCCACCACGCCTGGCTTCGGTTTGGTACAACTTCTAATGAAGGCACATTTTTTTTTTTTGTACTGGGGATTGAACCCAGGGACACTCTACCTCCAAGTTGTACCCCCAGACTGATTTTATGTTTTATTTTGAAACAGTGTCTCGCTAAGTAACTAAGGTTCTTGCTAAATTGCTGAGGTTGGCCACGAATTTGTGATCCTCCTGTTTCAGCCTCTCAATATTGGAATTACAGGTGTTTGCCACCATACCTGGTTTAAGAAGGCACTTTTGAAACATCTATTAAAATTACCAACACATAAGTCCTTTACTTTAGTAATCCCTCTTCTGATGATACATGTATATGTATATATATATATATATAACACTTTTAAGTGTATATAACTGTCTAAGTCTGTCTATGTATGTATATACACTTGCAAAATGGTGTAAAGTAGGTTGTAGCATCATTTGTAGCACTGTTGCCATTCATTCATGCTATTGCACACATGGCTTTTCATCCCTCTTTATTGCTCAGTAGTATTCCATTATAAAGATGACCCACAGTTGGTTTATTCATTTACCAGCTGATGGCCATTTAGTTTTCTCCCCAGATTTGGGCTACTATGAATAAACATCTTTTTGGTGTTTTCATTTTTCTTGAATAAATATGTAGTAATACTATTTCTAGGTTGTATGGTAAATATATAATTACATTTATAAGAAAGTACTGAATTATTTTTCTAAAATAATGGTACTATATTGATTTTCACCCCAAACTTATGAGAGTTCTGCTTGCTATATACCCGTCAGCAGTCGTTATTGTCAGCCATTTAATTCTGGACATTCCAGAATCTCATTGTGGTTTTAATTTATTTTCTCTAGCAATTACTGATGTTGAACATCTTTTCATGCCCTTATTTGCCACCCATAATTCTTCATTGGTAAAATGTCTGTTCAAATCTTTTGCTTCTTTTAATTAGATTGTCTTTGTATTGACTTAAGAGGATTCTTTATGTATTTCATAAACAAGTCCTTCATCAGATTTGTAGTTGAAAAAATTTTCCCTGTCTGTGGATTTTCTTTTCCTTTTCATAGTAATGCCTTTCAAAGACTGGAAGTTTTTAGTTATTATTAAGTCCAATTTATCAACTTTACCTTTCATGGATCATGCTTATTGATTCTATCAAAGAAATCTTAGCTTCAATCAAGGTCATAGAGATTTTCTTCTATATTTTCTTGCAAAAGTTTATTGTTTCAGATTAAAATGTACACCTATTATACATTTGGGATGAATAATTTGTATATTATGTATATATTTTATTCTTCATAAAACGTTTTTTTAAAAAAAGAGCTCCCACCTGATTTACCTTTATTTTCATGTGAACATTGCTATTACTCCACCTAGTGGATATTTAAAAACACTGACATTTAACCTCAGTTCAAATGACATTTTAACAAATTTAAAAGTAGTTTTTTTTTCAAAAAAGAAGCAAAAGTATTCTGACAATAAATGCTTGATAATCACCATAAAATTTTGCTTTTGAAATGTATATAAATATACCCCCTATAAAAATTCTCATATTTCCATGCATGCAGAAAACTTGGAAACATTTTTTCTAACATTTTAAAGCCTTCCACTTGAAAACAAAACACTTCAGTGAGATATAAACACTGTTAAGATTTGAAAGGACAGTACCTTCTAATTACTTATCAACAGTTAATTGACATTAAGGAAGGCTGGACTTTACTAACTGATTTATTTTTGTGTGCAAGATTGAAACCCCCACCTTGGGCATGATAAGTACACTCTATCACTGAGCTACACCCCCTGACCCTGAATTTCAATACAAATTTTTAAACAAGTATATGAAACTGAAAAATTAGCATTGAACTTACCTGTTTTTGTGAAGTATTTTTTTATAGCCAAGTATCAAAATAGGCTGAACTTATAATTTAATTTTTGGATTGTGTATCAAAAGCAGTAACCCCCAATTTTTAAAAATTATGAATAGTCACATAGCACTCAACAAAAATATTATTACTAGTAAGAGCCAAAAGGATTTTCATACCATTAATAAAATAAAATAAAATAATCTTTTGTTTATTCCTTCTTTATACCATACTATATGCTTATCTATATTTTATAATATAAACAATTTGTAAGTATATCAGGATATATATGTGTATATATAGGACATATATACACACATACACACATGTATACTTATCCTTTATTTTTCCTTTTTTCCCCTCTTTATTTTTATTGGAACTGGGGACTGAAACCAGGGGCATTCTGCCTCTGAGCTACACACTGAGCCCTTTTTAATTTTGAAACAGGGTCTTGCTAAGTTGATGAGATCTTACTAAGTGGCTGAGGCTGGCTGTGAACCTGCAATCCTCCTAGCTCAGCCTCCCAAGTACTGGGATTACAGGTGTGCACCACTGTACCAAGCTTTTATATATAATATATAATATATATAAAAATAGAATATAATCATATATATATATATCCTTGAACAAATTACTCTTGAGGTCCTGTATTCTTAACTGTAAAATGAATGGTTTTGATTATGTAATGTGCTCAACTTACTTGAAAATTCTTTGATTGTGTAATTCTCCTCTGAGAAATCCTGTTTTTTAGCCTGAATGTCCTTATTTGTTTATTTCATGGTTCTGGGGATTGACTCCAGGGGTGCTTTACCACTGAGCTACCTTTGCACCCCTTTTTTACTTTTATTCTGAGACAGTTTCACTAATTTGCTGAGACTGACCTCGAACTTATCATCCTCCTGCCTCAGCCTGTGGAGTAGCTGGATTACAGGCCTGCACCACCCTGCCAAACTACATTTTTATTATTTTTTTTATTTCCATTTTTTAAAAATATATTTTATTTATTTATTTATTTATTTATTTATTTATTTATTTTTGCCAGTACCGGGATTGAACCCAGGGGCATTCTACCTCCCGGCTACATCCCCAGCCCTATTTTTTATTCTTTATTTTGAAACAGGGTCTCACTAAATTGCGGAGGGCCTCACAAAGTAGCTGAGGCTGGCCATGAACCCGGATCCTCCTGTCTCAGCCTCCCAAGTACTAGGATTACAAGTGTGCGCCGTACGCCACCACGCCTGGCCAAACTACATTTTTAAAAATGATTCTATCATTGGACTCCTTTCACATGTTTAAAAACATGTAAAACCTGTGTTTTCTTTGGAACTTGGGCAGCTCATTTCCCCTGCCTGAGGTCAATCCCTAAGTTACACAAGTATCCTCTGAGGTAAAAATTAACTTTTTTTTTTCCCCATTGGAGAATATGAGAGGCGAGAAGACCAGATGGTACTATGAGTGTTTGAGGAATACAAAGAGGAACTTAAGGTAGTGGAGGAAAAATAAAACAGACGTGGAGAGCCGGTCACGCTTGTAATCCCAGTACTTAGGAGGCTGAGACCAGAGGATCCAGGTTTGTGGCCTCATCTACTTAAGCCCTCCGCAAGTTAGTGAGACCATGTTTCAAAATAAAGGATAAAAAATAGGACTGGGGGTGTAGCTCGGAGGTAGAGTGCCCCTGGGTTCAATCCCCAGTACCACACACACACAAAAAAAAATTAGATGTGGAGAACAAGAGAGAACAGACAGAATTTGGTGATAGATTGGAGATATAAGGGATTATAATGGACTGAATGTCTACGTCTTCCCAAAATCCATGTTAAAGTTCTAATGCCCATTATGCTAGTCTTAGAAGGTCAGACCTAAGCTGGGCATCGTGGCGCATGCTTATAATCCCAGTACTTTGGGAGGCGGAGATTGGAAGATTCGAGGCCAGCCTCAGCTCTCTCTCTGTCTCTCCCTGTCTCTCTCTCTCTCTCTCTCTACTTAGTGAGGCTTCTGCAACTTCGTGAGACCCAGTTTCAAAATAAAGTATAAAAAGGCTGGGGGTATAGTGCGGAGGTAAAATGCCCCTGGGTTCAATCCCCGGTCCACAAAAAAAAAAAAAAAAGAAGGTCAGACCTGTGGGAGGGAGGTGGTTCGCGGCGTGGAGGCCTCTTGAATGAGATTAGTATGCACATATAAGAGGTCCACGGGTAGCCCTCTTGCTGTCTTTCCCATGTGAAAGTATAACAAGGAGTCAGCAGTCCACAAACCAGAAGTGGGCCCTTGCCAGACCCCAACATGTGGGCACCTGACCTCAGACTTCCAGCCTCCAAACCATGAGGAATGGGTTTCTGTTGGTTATATGACCCAGTCTACAGTATGTTGGTATAGCAGCCTTAAGCAGACTAAGAGGAATATCATAGAAAGAATAAAAAATAATTAGCTGGGTGTGCTGGTACATGCCTGTAATCCCAGTACTTAGGAGGCTGAGACAGGAGGACCGCAGGTTTGAGGCCAGCCTCAGCAACTTAGTGAGACTCTCAGAAACTTAGGAAGACCCTGTTTCAAATGAAAAAATAAAAAGGGCTGGGGGTGTAGCTCAAAATGCCCTTGGGATTAATTTCCAGTACCAAAAAAAATCTAATTTTGGAAATTAGAAGACAGGTGATATTGTGGAGATATTTGCAAACATCAAAAATGCCTATTTGTGATAGGGGAATATTAAGTTTGAAGTAATTTTAGTATAGCCTATTATACTTTCTCTGACTTTTTTAAATTAAAGAATAAATCATAAAGCCGGGTATGGTAGCTCATGCCTGTAATCCCAGTATGTGGGAGGCTGAGACAGGA
>PVJS01009296.1:0-50745 GCA_004027185.1 Glis glis
AGGGGCGTTCTACCTCCGAGCTACACCCCCGGCCCTATTTTTTATCCTTTATTTTGAAACTGGGTCTCACGAAGTTGTGGAGGGCCTCACTAAGTAGCTGAGGTTGGCTGCGAACCCGGATCCTCCGATCTCCGCCTCCCAAGTACTGGGATTACAAGCGTGCGCCACCATGCCCGGCTTTCTATATTTGATAAATAATCTACTTAGGGAGAAACTAGAGAATACAGTAACACTAACCAAGACTCTCATTTTAAGATTTTGAATTGCTACTTATTCAATAATTCATGATCTTCACTTGACATATGTTTTTTTACTCATGTGATTTGAATGCCAATTTGACTTTTAATTAAATCTATAGAAGCAAAATATTAAGGGAAGCCGTATCCTGAAAATACTGAAATGCCTAGTAGCTGTTTTTGCATTTCAGAGCCTCATTAACAACAGTTATCTGATCATTTTACTTAATCCTGAAATTGTTTTCCCTACATGTATGATTTTTGTAGAATAAACATATACCCCTCACATTAAACATCAACATACACACTTTATTATTTAGGTATATGATTTTCCAAAATGCTAGATATCATGAAGAACTTGGCACGTACAAGGACCAATGGGAGATATTTTAGTAACAGCTGTCCACCATGGAATGAACTTTTGTTTGAAACTATATGTATGGAGCTGAAGGGTAAATATATAACATGGCATATTTTGAGTAGGTACGGATGGTTTATGATGGCATTTTCTTCAGACAGAAAAGGTGAAATCAAACATAAAGGGCAGATGACCCGACTTGTGGACTGTGCTCCCTCTGTGACTCAGAACTTTGATTAATAAACATCATCCCGTGCTTTGTTCCTTCTAGCCCCACCCACGCCATGCTACCTTTGCAAAGAGATGAAGTTCGAGTCACCCTTCTGGAGGGCCTCATAGCTCACTTAAGAGGTAGCCTCATTCACTGGACCAGCCTTTCCAGTGAGCTGCCCACGCAGGTTCCCTGGTGGCTGGGAACGAAGGTCAGGCCACAGTGAACTGGCAGATCAGGGACCAGGGACAAGGGAGCTCATACCTGTGGGCCTGCTCAGGACACTGCCCTGTTTGGGAAGGATCAAGCTGATTTTTGTCCTGGGACATTGCCAGTTTTTCAGCTGCCGCAATTGGACAACCAGAAAGACTGTTTGAAAAAAGAAAAGCAGGAGGGTGTGAGTTAAAACGATAATGTGATTTGTTTTGGCATGTGCCTCGAAGCATTCTTGGCACACACTAAATGTTAAGTCATATTAATAGTTCACTTAGCACCATCCTTGTACGAAAAGATCCCAAAGGGTTCTGCAGACTACAATGTCAACACTTGTCCCCAGTCCCCATCTCAGAGGTGAAAGGAAACAAACTCGTTTTCAAAAATCAAATATTATGTCAGGGAGAAATAAGGAAAAGATTCTGGAACTTCTTAATATTTTAAATAGAATGCACTCATTCCAAATGTAATATGTACAATTATAGAAGTTAGTGTGGTGGCTCCATGATTTATCTTAAGGTCTTGAGCAAAATTCAAAGGACTGAATTTGAAATTGAAAGGATGGAATATGAAGATGTCTGGCCACGGGCTTCTAAGTCAAATAACACCTCATAACCACATAATCCACACATAATATAAAATGCATGCATTATATGTATACACACAGCACATGTGCATATAAGTGCACATAGAAGTGCTTTATTTTAGTTGCAATCTCAATGAAATGATATCACCTCCCCACCTGGTTTATAGTTGAAACCACTGTAAATTAAAGCTCTTTCGATACCTTTTTAGGTCTATTGGGTTGGATCCAAATAACCCCAAAGCAACTCCTTTCAGTGTCAAAAGTACAATGTCAAGATTTGAGTAGAAGAGAATATGTTCTTTTTGACCTTATGAACATATAACACCAGCATCTTCATTATAATATTTTTCATTATCGCAATTGGCTGTTAATATAAAAATTTTGAGGAAAGGAAATAATGAGGTGATTTTCCTTCCTTTTCAACTCTGCACAAGTTGAGACTATTTCTTATCTATCCCAAGGGTAGCATATTTGATAGCGATACTGCGATTTGCCTAACACATAGTCCATTATTTGATTGGTAGAAAGTTTATCTTGCTTTTTTAAAGGGAAAATGATTAGCAAATCATGAGAATTACCTCCTGTGAGTGTTGCGGTTACTGTTGACGTGACCCCTTCCTGTGCATCCCGGGGTGGGGCACTTGAGCACATTTTCATGCATGGCAAGAACTAAGCACAAAATAGAACATTAAAGGGAAGAATAATGTACCATAAATGTATAACACACCAGCAGATTTACCTCTCAAGTTTGCATTTAAATGGCTTTAGTTACATAATCTACCATACCCGCTCCCGCATATGTTCAGATTGAAAAAATTAAGCACACAAGAACTTCAGAAACTAAATCCAGTAAGCTCCACCATGTTTTAATTGCTCTGAACGCCATGTTTATATATAAACTTGATGTATATACATACATATATATAATATTATATATATATATATATATATATAATATTATATATATTGGTGCTGGGGATTGAACCCAGGGGCATTCTACCTCCAAGCTACACCCCCAGCCCTCTTTTTATTTTGAAACAGTGTCTCACTAGATTGATGAGAGTCTTACTACTTGCTGAGGCTGGCTTTGAACCTGCAATCCTCCTGTCTCAGCCTTCCAAGTACTGGGATTACAAGTGTATGCCACCACGCCTGGCTTTTCCATGTTATATTTAACCCTAGATTTAAGACGATTGTGCACATGCTCGCCTTTCTTTCACATTTCTTTGCTTTTCCTGAGGGGAGTGGATGAAGCTCTTTCCATCTTTTCCCTGTAATTCGATTAATTCCCCTGCATGTGGTCTTTTTTTTTTTTCGGTACTGGGTATTTAACCCAGGGGCGTTCTACCTCCAAGCTACACCCCCAGCCCTATTTTTTTATTCGTTAATTTGAAACAGGGTCTAAGTTGCGGAGGGCCTCACTAAGTAGCTGAGGCTGGCCACGAACCCGGATCCTCTGGTCTCAGCCTCCCAAGTACTAGGATTACAAGCGTGCGCCACCATGCCCGGCTTGCATGTGGTCTTTTTATCACCTACGTGATGCTGTTTGGTTTCTCTGTCCGTCCATCTTCCACTCCATGTGGCTATGGGCAAGTGTATGGCTGAGGGGTGCGTACCTGCAATCCTAGCAACTCTGGAGACTGATGCAGGAGAATTGCAAGTTCGAGGTCAGCCTGGGCAACTTAGTGAGACTCTGTCTCAAAAAAATAAATCAATACCATAAGGGATGAGTGATAGCTCAGTGGTCAAGTGCCTGGCAGCAGAGGACTGAGCTACTTAGATTTAGTGACTTGTCCAATCTTGACACTGAGGAGGACAATGCTCAGGTCCACATTTCTGCCAATTTGTGTGGCCCCAGGTGTCTCAATAAACGGATCCTGTGAGTGTGCGGCATGACTGCTCCCTTCTCCCCAGGGCGGCGGGGGAGATGCCTTGAGGGATTCTCTTGCTCGGGACCCTCAGCTGTAACAGGATGTTCTGAGACAGCACCACAGAGCGCCTGTTTCCATGGCAAGTGGAGGCCAGGACACCGGAGGCCTCTCTGTGGTGCGCTGAGGCTGAAACTAACCCTGGACATACATGGCTGTGCCTCAGGCTGAGAAAGGGCCGTGCAGCCACACAGGATAATAACCGGGTCTGATTTTCTGTATTCTGATGCTTTGACATCTGGGGACTTGCTGACCCAGGAGGGCTTGGCTAGGCCATTCCTAAAGAGAGCATGCAATAGGCCGGCCGAGGAAACTTTTAAAGTGCCAACCACCTGCTCAGGAGTCCACACCCCAGGGCCTCCCTCATTTGACTCTCACACTCTGGACTGCTGTCCCCTGCCCTAATCACCCCAGGGCCAGGGACCAGACGACTTGGGACAGTGTGATGCCCAGTCCTCAGCCTGCTTACCCTGCCTCAGCTGGTCCTTATAAGAAGCCCCTCCACAGGCTCCAGCCCCAGGCCCTCCTGCCACTGCCTCCTGTGACCCCTGGGATCCCCACACAGCCCCTGTGGGTAACAAGCCATTTTTTCAATGGCAATTGTCTGCTCTATTGGCCTTATCATTCCTCAAATTATCTGTTACTATGCTATATTTTAAAACACACGGCTAGATGGAAACTGCTTGACACACAGAGAAAACTGTGTTTCCATCTCTTAATTCCAGAAAGAGGCCAGCATTGTGATGTCCCGGGAGGAACGCACAGTACTCACTTTCCAGGGGGACCCGCACCTTGTGGGGGCACCCTGAGAGGCTGCGGTGGTGGGGGTAGAGCCCCGTGACGTGCCCCGTGCCATCGCATCCGGGGATGGGGCACTTAGTCTCTCTCTTCTCAGGCCTCAGTGAATCTACAGGGAAATTAAATGGAGAAATTCACTGGGTTATTTTCCTCTCCCTTTCCATTCAGTCGCGTGGCCTTGCAGGGTGACACTGCCATCGTAAACATCCTTCTCACTTTGCCTTGACTAAGACCCTCAACTGAGACCTGTGCAAACAGAAAACATGTTTTCAATTTTCTTGGTTTCCTACGCAAAGGCTGACACAGGGCAAGGGACTGTTAAAACACAGAGATGGTTTTAAGTCATCATGTCACGTATTGTAGTTAAAGCCTCATTATGAAAAGTCACCCCTGTGCCACAGGGTGAACAGGCTCTGGAAAAGAAAAAGTGAGAAAGAAGAAAGAATTTATTTAAACCCAAACCATCTCCTGTTGGAAGCATCTAGGAAAAGCCAGATTCAAAATTACAAAACAAAGACACCACCCTGTCTGAGGAAGGCCTCTCTGGCCTTGTCCCTGTGGATCCCCAGCAGCAGGAGGCCCTGGGGTTGGGGCCTCCCAGGTACTCATGCACAATAAGGGCTTCCTGCAGAGCAGCTGAGAAGCGCTTGCATCTGGCAAAACAAGTGCTACAAAGTCCCTAGATTCCCCAGCCCGGGCGGGAGCCCAGGTGTGGTGGGGCCTGCAGGTGCAGCCAGGTATAGTAAGGGGCACCTTGCAACACATTTTGCCAGGCTGCCACGGGACAAGAGCGTGGACAGGCAAGGGCTGAAGACAAGCTCAGGGGCTCATATTTTTCTGGCACTCACAGTGCTGAGAGCTAGCTAAAGGGTTATATGAATACACAACATCTCCAAGCACAAAAGACGAAGACTGGTGAGGTTCCAGCCAACGCAGCCACAGCCTTAGTTACAAGTGCATATATTCGTGATTCAAATGGCAGATAAATTTGAAACAGAAATGCGGTCTTAGAGCCAAAATCATCCCTTCACTTGTGCTTGGAGATTACCTATCATGGGGAATTCTGTCGCTGAGCAGCATGTAGGGTGTTTAGAAGGAGGACAAGAAGAAGCATGGAGCCCCGAGAGTGGCAAAGTGGACCGCAGGAAGGCTGCAGATCCTCAGGACGAGAAGCAGCAGGGATGAGGGCATGCCTGATGCCGGGAGGGGAGAGAAATAACCTATGGGAACCTGCCTGAGAAGCTGCTGCTGCTGGACTGGGAAAGGGCCTGCCGAGCGATGACGCAGAGCCCCCAGAGGGGCTCCCAGAGCAGTCCACCATCGCAGGCAGCGACAGCCGTCGCTGGGGCGTACACCTCAAGAGCAGACGTGCCTCTGCGATACCGCGTCACCCCAGTTGTTGGATGACAAACGGTCCCGGGCAGATGGGACCCAGCAGGTTGTGTGTAATGCAATTATATGGGGGCATGGTTTCAGCAAAAGGGGGAGGAGCCAAGAATCCTTCAAGTTGCAGCCTGCACCTTCTGTGGAGGCAGGGTCCGGAGACAGGAAGCTGTGAGTTGTAAGGGAGCCAGGATCAGCCAAACAGGGATGCGGCCAGGAGCTGGCATTTACGTTAACTAAAGATAGGATTTGCAAGCCGCCATTGATGTCAAGAATACTGTCTCCGTATTTTGCCAGAGACAAAAAGGCATATTAGGAGTTTGTGATGTTCTCTGACTTTGTGCATGTCTGTTTTATTTAACCCAAACAGAACACCGAGTTTCAAGTTGATTTGGACGTGGAAAATCTGTAGGCCACTAGTGGAAATCCTTGAAGTTGGATTAAAGTGAACTGAGAGGGTCGCCCCAGGAGTGCTGTTCAGGATGCAGAGGAGTCACATGTCTATTTTGATGCCCTTCCTCTCTTGGAGCTCCTCCAGGCGAGGCCACATTTCTAAACAACATCGAAAGGTTTGGCGCCCAGAGCATTCGCCCCTCCTCGTCGCCACACTGTTTGTCTGCGGGAAGCCAGAGAGGGTGTTGGAGATAACGCAGGCTGGCACCTGCCCAGGTGGGGGCCACTGACAGTCCACCACACAGCTTTGTCTGCAAGTCTCTCCTCAGCTGGGCGAAACAAAGGTGCAGATGAAAAGCTTTGGAGGGCAGAACCTGTGTGCAGGATAAGAAGCCAGAGCCTGAGCTCCGGCAGCTCTCAAGCCTGGCTCCGCTTCTCTTTCCTTTGTACCCTGTTGCACAATGAAGTTGAACTTATTCTCTGGTGATGTTAGACCCTCCCTACTTTGCCTGGGACTGTCCTGGTACACACCAGATAGACTCGCGTAATTGTGAATATTGCCCCCTTTGCTGGAAAAGTGTCACAGGCTGGGTCATTAGTCACACAGACACTACTGCTACCTCATCTCTAAGCACATCATGGCCGCGGTATGACCAGACTTCCTAACTGCTGACTCATCTGAAGGAGTGGATAAAAGCATGCTTTAAAATCCCTTTGTTCTCTCCTTAGCAGCCAAGCTGTGTGACCAAGGTGTGAGCAGATCAGAATGGGATTCTGCAGCAGTCAGCTCAGTGGGGAGTGTTCACTTACGAACCATAGAATGCGTGTCAGAGAAGAATCCCTCTTGTCCACCGCTCCCCACATCAGAAACAAGGAATGGAAAAGTGAATACTTACTTTGGACTGCAAGGTATTCTTGTCTAAGCCTATGGTTCCCCTGCTGTGTGGGTTGTTCCTTCTTTGCCTGTCTCATAAGCATCCTGATCTAGTCCTGAGACCCTTGCAGAGGCTTTTAACATCCTATGCCTTAGGACATTCCGTCAACTCCTCCAGTCCTATCAGGAGTTCTCTGAGTCTCCAAATGATCCACCATTTACAAACACATTCTACTGCTTTGTTAATTTTTGAAAACAAAACACAAATTAAAAGGTTTTGAAAGCTTTATAAAAATAACCAAAGGATCATCATGTATTTTAAGTGCTATAACTCAAATAAAGTTTCTACAAATAATGAATTTCATTGGCTATATCGCCAATTATAAGATGAAACATAGCTTTGTATGTGATTAAGAAAGAAAAAAAATTGAGAGTTAAACTATTACAGACCTCTCTGATTTCGGATTTGTTAAAATGGGGAAACTATATCCCTTGGAACCAATGATATATAGTATATAAGAAATTATAGATTTGGGAAATTTGGAGTAAATTTAATCTCTTTCTTTTTTGATTTGTAGTGCATTAAAAAGAAAACAGGTAAATTCAACAAATTGCATACTAGTGGGTGTGTACAGAGTTAAATGCAATGTCCTGTCCTGAGCCACAGGGCCGTCATTACTGTTGTATCCTGCTCCATCCTCACTCCATGACGTTATTTTAGTCTTTTCTGTTTTCTCAGCTCTGAGCTGCAAGACATTGTTCAAGATTGCAGGTGAATGCTCAAATGGATTTAAGATGACAAATATCCAATTCATTTCTGAATAGATCTCTGTAATCAGAACTTCTAAACCATACATGCTATTCTCGTAAGCCCTTTGGATCTATGACCTTGATTTTCTCTAGGATATTCTTCCCCTAATTCTGTTGTTCTCCAGACTTCAGGGTACCCAAGAGTCACCCAAGAATTTGTTGAATTAAAAATACAAACCCTGGAGCTGTGTATCTGATTGGCTCCTGGAAATACCATCGTGAATGAGCCTTCTAGGCATCTGGGGCCACAGGGGAAACTCCACACGACTGTTGGAGTCATCATTGGGCTTTTCTGGTACGAAACTCTGATGAGAGATGGGCAGAATACTCCATGAAGGAGGGGAACACGATTTTTGTAAAGTCTGAGGAGAAATTAAGTTTTCCCGAGTTAGAGGGCTGGTAACAGTATAGACTTACAAACACATTAACACCAGTTTTATCCCAAGAAGGATCAAAGCATCCTGCCTGGCTTGCAAATGAATTGATACCATTTTGAAGTCCAAAACCAGCCAGAGAATCTTAGAACAAAAGTGGAAAAGAAAAATTAAATGTCTGAAATTGATGTGGCTAATAAAATGACTTGAAATCTAGCAGTACTATTGTACTTCTATGTCTAATAAAGTACTCCTTAAAGGTATGGTATATTTTTAAAAGTAATTCAGTTAAAGGAATAGATGCAATGAATATTTTTTATGTATGAAGATACTGCAAAACTAGTCAAGCTTGATCTGATAATCTAGAGGGTAGGGAGTAAACATAGCTAATTGTTCATTAGTACAACCACTATGGAGGTTCCTCAAAAGACTAGGAATGGAACAGCCATAGGGCACAGATACACCACTCCTCGTTACCTTTCCAAAAGAATTAAAGTCAGAACACTATGGTGATACATGCACATTCATGTTTATAGCACCACAATTCACAATAACCAAAGTATGGCACCAACCTAGGTGTCTGTCAACAGATGAATGGATAAAGAAGATGTGGCATATATACACAGTGGAATTTTACTCAGTCCTAGAGAAGGACAAAATTATGTCATGTTCAGGAAATGGATGGAACTGGAGAATATTGTGCTAGTGAGATACGCCAGCCTCAGAAAGTCAAGGGTCTTATCTTTTCTCTCATATGTGGAAGCTAGAGAGGAAAAGGGAAACAGAAGAGACTTCAGAGAAATGAGGAGAGAGCAGTAGAATAATGGAAGGGGATTGAGGGAGGAAGGTAGGGAAGGGGAAAAGGGGAATTAGTGAAGAAAATGTTCAAATAATGCTGTGTTCATATGTGAAGGTGTCACTACCAACCTTACTCACATGTACAGGGAGGGACGAGTGGGGGTGGGGTGGGATGTGGAGGGAAACACACCAAGTGCTGTGTGCATGTGTGTTTGTATCACATGGAACCTCACTATGATGTATAGTGACAATACGCCAATAAAAGTATAAAAATTGTTCATATCAGATGTTTCAAATTGCATTATGTTGTCAAAAAGGTATCTGGAAGGAATAATCAAATAACCTTTTTTTCAAAGGCTAGGCAATTTTCTTCCTAAAATGAATGCCAGAGAGAGTGTGTCTTACGTTTGCTGCTAAGGAGCTGTCTCCCGCCCATGTCGATGGCTTTGGTTGGCCTCCTTTCCCCGGCCAGGTGCTCGAGGAGCAGCCTGTCCAGCTCCTTGTAGGTGTTGTGGAAGACGCAGCTCCGCTCCGCTTGCAGAGCAATGGCCTGCTCCAGCAGGCTCAGGTTCCCCCTGGCCTTCTCCAGGTCTTGAGCTTCTTCTGCCCTCCTGGCCTGGCCCTTGCTGTCGTCCTCAGGTTCTGGGAAGGAAGGCTGGGCTTTGCCATCCAGGGACTCCATGTGGCCATCCACAGCATCTCTCCCATCCGCGTCAGATTCACACCTGTCACCTTCCGTTTTAATTTCGGGAACTTCCAATAAGTCCTTTTTCTTATCTGTTAACATGTACTTTGGGCCTCTGTGAGGCCTGGTGTCTTCTGACAGGTTGGAGCCACTGTCCCACCCGTTCTCTGTACTGTCAGAGTTACTCTCACCGTCCTCGGAGGAGGATGGTGCCTGGGAGCCATCTGCTTTGTCTCTCCCGTCCTCAGAACGGTCAGAAGGGATCACACAGCACTTGCCCGCTGCCTCACTCTCTGCTTTCAAAGACTGGATGCCGCTGTCATGTAGCTTTTCACTGATGGTCTGAACAGACGCATGTTTCTCAAATTTCCCCAAGTGCATTAAAGATTTGACCACAAGCTCTTGATAGGCATATCGGTCTTCTTTCTGATGGGTGTTTTCTTGTGCAGTCGAATGAAGGTTCTCATCTGCAGGTCTTACCATGACTTCTTCTATGGAGAAAGAACACCAATATGTGAAAAGCAAGAAGAAAAATATGTTGAGGAAACTGCAATACAGACACATTTATATACACAAGTGTATATCTAGTCACATGCATATACACATATACACATATGCATACTTAATATGTGTAATGTGGGATCTCTATTAATTTTATAAATGTTGGAGAGAAAAATACATATGCTCTTAAAAATAAAACTTATGAGTTTAATATTCTGGAATTGCCTTTAAAGAAATGAGCTATTATAATTTTCAACATATTAAGAGCTAACTGCTTCTAGGGTACTTGATCAAGGCAAGAAGACTATAATTAATAATAGAGTTCTGGATGTGAAATTATTGTTATTGCACTGATTATACACTTTCACACATCTTAGCCAACAAGAAGGAAACTGACTAGACATAACTATAAAGAAAATATGCATTATCTCCTTGTTAGCATGGTAAGGTAGTTTCAAAGCTTGTTTGGCTTATGTTCTCTGCTCTATAGTATCACAGACATGAGCTCGAATTTTATGAAATGTTAACTAGGATGTAAAATACATCTATGTAAAGATGATAACTAAAAGAATTCTGAAGCCTTCAAGACTTCATGTTTGCTTTTGCATGGTCACACTGAAATTCCATATTAAAGAACCCAAACTGGCTAATGAGCATGATTGGACAATATCTTAATCAGTAACATATTTTCCCGTTTGAGATCTGCATGCATTTGGTAAAAAGAAAATGAGGCGAGAGGTGGAGGTGGTCAGAGAATGTGGGTGTGAAGTAGCTGTGCTCGGAACGACACCATATTGGGGCTTGAGAGTCAAGGTATCCTGTGACCAAGAGCAGCACCAACAGCAGGGTACTCATCACCCCAGGGTAGCTGTCAGGGTCACCTCTTTGATCAGTTAGGGTGACGGGCTATTATGTGTGTGTGAGTGTGTGTGTGTGTGTGTGTGTGTGTATATACATATATATGCATAAATGTATATATATATATATATATATATATATATGTATATGTATAAATGACCAGCCTTCCTGAGTCTGCCCTAGTGCAAACACACCACCTGTGGGTGTGGTGATGCCAGTCCCAGGCCAGGTAGGTGGATCGGTGCCCAGCATGCACCCATCACCTCAGGGATGGTCCTTGGACCTCCACTAGAACAAAACCCCAAACCTAGCAAAACAACAGGACACAAAGACACAAAACAAGAGGAGGATCCATTTCTGTGCCTCATGGGCGGGACAGGGTGGAAGGCCACAACGATAAGCCCCTTACAGACTGCTGAGGACGCCGGCGCGGAGCGTTCTGTGTGCAGGAAGAAGAGTACAGCATCTGTATGAGGCTGGGAGAGGGCGTCAGCTCCCAAGACAATGTGCCTGTTTTTGTCTCATTTAATTTTTTATAAACATTGTCTCTGACAAGGACACTCAAAAATACATCTCCATCATCTTCCTTTCTGGTAATTATCTCCCTAAACCAACACTGGACTGCCAGGATCAAGTAAATATTGCCATAGTAACTAAAAGCATTTTTGGATGAAGGGAAGGATTCAGCCACAACACTCGCCCTGTAAATAATGCTGATTATAGGGTGCAGTCTTTTGTTGGGATCCATTCAACATAAACTGAAAAATTTAACATTTTAGTTCCTAGAAAAGAGGCCGGGTAAACAAGCACCTAGTCTTCGACAGGATGGGCCTCTCCTCTCCTGCAGTCCTGACAGGAACTCCAGGTTTAAATAATGTATTAAACATAGTCTAAAATGCAAATGAAGTTTTTCTCAGTATCGTGGCTGGCTATTAAGAGAAAGTGTAAAGGGTTATGATAATTTCAAAGTATTATGAACTACAGAAAACAAATAAAAAGCGTTTTCAGTGAATATACTCAATTCGTCGGGCTATTCTCTCACTCCACTTAACTGCCCACATGTGTACAATAATGATTTATAGACATTATACCTAATTATGCATATTTGGGCTGTGTTAGAGTGCTAACAAAAGCTCTAGAAAGCAACAATTACCTCTGTTGCTTAGCTACATAGTTTAAAACATTCCTATTAAGTGCAGATCGCCAGCGAGGCGGTGTGACAAGCGCGCACGGGCTCCACAATGCATTTCGCTGCGCGGCTGCTAACCGCTCGCATTTTGGGTCATTTCCAGTTTACATAATTGTTTGGTTCAACTGTTTGTTATATGCTAAAAGAAAATATTTATTAATTATTCTTCAGAAAAAGAGGAGCCCTGCTGACAGAGGTGCCTACGTGGGTAGCACACGCTGGTTCCTGGGGACGTTCTGCAAACCATAAACCAACTTTCCATTTTCCCAAACCCCTCTCTCATTTCACTGTGGCCCTGAGGAAAAAAAAAACAAGAACAAACTTGAGTTAGCTTTGAACCTGACAGATCTGTGTGGCTTCTGGCTTTGTAATGGAATGCCTGCTTTACTCTTTCTCTCTCTCTCTCTCTCTCTCTTTCGTTTTTTTATCCTAGAGTGTTTTTATTTTCCCCAGTGGCATGGTGATATAGTCTGTGCTTCTGCCACTGGAGTAACTAAAGCAGTCCCCGCCTGTAGAGCACGTGGCTCTAGGCTAGAGTTCTGATGCCGGCGCTCCTCTCTGTGCCTCCTGGGATGGTGGCTCTGTGTGCACCCGGGGAGGTCACATGGGAGCCCCCAGCAGGTGTTCAGTAAATGACTGCTCTCCTCCCTGTGCCCAGATATTATTTCCAAAGATACAGTAATGGCAGGGGACCCTGGGATCCTTGTAATCCCAGTACTTTGGGAGGTGGAGACCGGAGGATCCGGGTTCGCGGCCAGCCTCAGCTCTTGCTCTCTCTCCCTGTCTCTCCCTGTCTCTCTCTCTCTCTCTCTCTCTCACGCAACTTCGTGAGACCCGGTTTCAAAATAAAGCATAAAAAATAGGGCTGGGGGCATAGCGCGGAGGTAGAACGCCCCTGCGTTCAATCCCTGGTACCGCAAAAAAAAAAAAAAAAAAAAGAAGAATCGGTAAAACTAATATCTAAGGAAAGCCTGGGTCTGAAGGGTAGAAGGCTTAGCCAGGTCACCACCCATGCCTACTACTAAGGCGCTGCTCAGAAACTGCCTTCGAAAGCTGGGAGCCAGAGTGCAGTGCACTAATCCAAACAGATGTGAGGTCCAGAGCCTGCGGTCCCACTGCCCACCCAGTGCTACCTGTCTGGGTGTCCTTTGGTGAGGCCCGCTGTCTCCTGAGTCCTGGGCTCTCATCTTCAAAATAAGGATGATCCAATGACCCAATGACTGGACACAGTCCTTCCTAGAGCCATAAACTGATATGTCTTGGCATGTGCTCCATTTATTTTTTTCCGCAGAACTGGGGACTGAACCCAGGGGTTGCTCTACCACTGAGTTACACCCCCAACTCTTTGTTTTTTGAGTCAGGGTTTCACTAAGTTGCTGAGGGTCTCGTAAGTTGCTGAGGCTGGCCTCAAATCTGTGATCCTGCTTCAGTCTCCCAAGTGGCTGTTTGGTTGGTCCCACTTTAATCTGTTCTCATTTTCCCATCGGTGCTGGGAAAGTCTGTGCATGCCCTACGTGCTGACTGCGCTTTGCAAGCTCGATTCCCGGAGAAGAAGGTTGCATTGATATGGTTTTGTCCACATTCTTTTCTATCCCCCTTAATGCCCACCTGCAGTTTTTTGAAAGACAAGCAGTTAAAGGAGTGGGGTGTAATCAAATGGAAAGAAAAGTGGACAGAACTCAAGCACATGACCTTAGCCTTCATACTGCTCTACTCTATATACTCTCATCATCTGAACTTCCCAACTGAGGATCTGACTGGGCACACACCTGGCCAGGTGAAGACACTGGGGTACCTGGAGAAAGCGGGAAGGTGGATGAAAACCACTTTCGCCAGTCTGGGCACTAACTCTGCTCTCTTTCATTCTAGGCTGTGGGAGGGAACTTGCTCAGCAGGCTGAAGACAACCTAGAGCCTTTGCTCTATTGACCAGGGATAGGAATACCCGTGACCTGCCATTTCTGGAAGTGGTAACTTCATGACTTGACGCTTTCGAATCTTTGCCCAGTCTGATTCTAAAGGTAGTCAGAGGAAGCAGAGAATTGGATCATGGAGCACAGTTAATTGGGAAATAATTATTTTGCGTGTCCTTCCAATTGTTTACTAATAATCTTCCTTCCAACACCTACAAGCTGTGTTCCCTTCAGCATTAAATCTCTTTGGTCCTCAGCAATCTCATCTGTAAAACTGTGAATGCAATCACACTTGTGGCATGGTAGTATGGATTAAGTGATATAATGTATATGCCTGGAATACATGAAAAACTAAAAAATAATGGTTACAACTGTTGTGATTTTTGCCTATTGGTCATCATCAATAATGGTTCTAATACTAAATATAGAAATATTTAATATTTGTAAACTTTCAGATAGATGTCCTTTGCTAAGTATAACTGAGTGGCCTGGAACATGTACTTACATGGCTAATATTTAGCATCTCTGCTGATCAAACAGCTACAGTGGAAGGTGGGAAAGAAGCAAGGCAGCACACTCTTTAGCCTCATGGAGTTTAAGAATGTGCTAATGCAAAATCGTGCCCATTTTAAAAAAGCAGCTGGCTAATTCATGGCAGCTGGGTGAATTCTACCTCAATTCTATCACAATGATCCAAGGACTTTCCCTTAGACTAGACTTAATCTGCAATTTTCATGATCCAATAAGTAAAACTGACCACCTCAAGGAAATTAAAGAGATGTCAAAGATGATGGGAATTTACAGATAAGCCATATACAGCAGATACAGAGAAGCTAGAAAATGTACTTAACCATATTCAAATCAGAATACAATTTCATTTAACCACAAAATCTCCAACTACTTCTAAGCCAAGATTATTCCAGATAGGATGAGCCCGATCTGAGATTCATGCTTACTCAGTTGATTTGCTTTTATATCTTTTAAATTAAGACCTACGATAATTCCTGTTATTTTATTTATCACCTAAGAATATTGGCACTTGTGTTTATACAATAACTTCTTTTCAAATAACAAATTATTTAGTATATTCAATTCCTTAAAAAGTCACATTCAGGAAAAGCATGTATATGTAATAGAACATGCAGACACCTAATTTTGCTTTCTACTAAGTCAAGTCTTAGCTCTTAATTTTTCCCATAATTTTTGAGATTTTCGCATGTCCCCCCACTTTAACCTCCTGCACATAGCAATCAGTGATATTCCAACTCATAGGGCATGTGACCACCAGGGACCACTGGGAATAACTATGAACTGGGGAGAAACAAATCTTAAAGTCAAAATAGCCACTTTATTTCACTTAGCAGGATGAGAGAGTGTTCAATGAGAGAGTGAGGAATTGAATTAATGAATTACAATGTGTACATAAAAGTAAATTAAAATGATTTATTTTGGAAATAATGGGCATAGAGATACATTTTCTATATCATTTTCCTACTGAAGGAGAGCCTCTAAGGTGATAATTTTAGGTCACTCTTACAGTCCATTATTATAAATATTTATGCAAAAATTTGGAAAATATTAAGGTCAAAGACCCTCTGCCTTTGTCTAGGTTGTTATTTCCAATTATATTTTTAACTATGCTATATATACTATAATCATTAATGAACATGATATAGAACTTAATAATTGAAAAGACATCTATCTTAAAGCTTAAGTATGCAATTTAAAGGCATTTTTCATGAATTAGATATTCATCCAATCACAAAGACAAGGTACTCTTCAACTTTAAGGCTTACTATCTTTTATTTTCTTCAAAAAGAGGCAGAACCCAGTCCTGTGCTTTTGAAAAGGGACTCAAGGCAAGGACTCTGTTGTTTATCTGTAGACTCTTCACATTACTGATAAAAATCGGGCCCTCAGTAAATGAATTTATTTATTTGGTACTGGGATTAAACCCAGGGTCATTCTAATTCAGAGCTACACTCCAGCCTTATTGTATTTTTTATTTGGAACAGGGTCTCACTAAGTTGCTGAAAGCCTCACTAAGTTGCTGAGGCTGGCCACGAATCTGCGATCCTCTTGTCTCAGCCTCCCAAGTACTGGGATTATAGGCATGGGCCACCACACCTGCCCACCCCCGGCCCTTTTTAAATTTAATTTAATTCTTCAATTTTGAAACAAAGTCTCACTAAGTTGCTGAGGCTGGCCTCAAACTTGTGATCCTCCCATCTCAGCCTCCCAAATACTGGAATTACAGGTGTGCGATACCACGCCCAGCTCAATAAATGAGTATTGAGTGAAATCAGTGTTTGGTTTTGCTTCCAAATTCCAGATACACTTTTACAACCATACCAAGCACAGGCTGTCCATAAATGAGGACTAAGCCTTTGGTCATGGAGTAGATAAAGTCGGGCCACTTTTCCTTGCTACCTGCAGCAGAGTGCTCGTCAGTTTCTGGGGGGCCTTCGTCCTCGGGCCTGTTGCAGTCCGTGTGCGGGCTGTAGTGCCGGGGCTTCATTAGCAGGGATTTCCTCTTGTTGACCGGGACACCCAGAGCCTGCTCTTCTGCTCGCCTCTTCTTCGCCACGTTGCAATCATACGCAGCACTATAGGGAGCGGGCAAAGTAAGAGCATGGTAAAATAGCGTTCACCGCTGTTTGGAATTTGGCTTTTACCAAATATAACCCAAAGCCTTTGGTAACTTGGGGCTAGAGGTTTAGGGACAGTGGTTGGCACCAACACAGACAGCCCATTTGCAGAATCCACCGAACTGTGCAGATTTTATTTTTCTGTCTATCAGAAGAGTTTTTTTTTTTTTATAAAAACCATCCTTAATCCGGAGTAAGCATACATTAATCTGTGCTTTGCTTGGCACTACTCTAAATACCCAGGAAGGGATGAAACAAGATTTGCACTGGCTTGCTAGTCCTAAAAAAAAACAGCTAATGTGTAAAATATACCACCAGATACAAAGTATGTGTCCAGTATGGACAAATCACAAGGTTTTTCAAATAGTTACCTGCCACTGAAACTGCTTATCTGGGCCACAGTTGTACCTATAACTGGAGATGCCACACATCTTGGGCTTTGATTAAATGAAAAGGTCACCAAGTAAGGAAGCTATGAACAATCACTCAACCCATCTCCAGTCACCAAAAAAAAAAAAGATAAGATGCTACATAGCATTCGGCCTTTTGATTCCCACCCATCTGGCACGCAGAACAAACAAGTAAAAGGAGGAGAAGTAAGACTGGATTTCACAAACATGGACAGCCGCTTTTGCCTTATCCCCTGTACTGGCATGGTTGTATTTGGAAATGCTGCTGAGGATGGCCCTTGCAACACACATTTCCTCTCTGTAGCTAGTTCGCTCAGAGTTAATACACATCACTCTACGTGTGAAGTTAAGACCAACGTTCTCTTGACAAAATCCAGCAAGACCAGAGGGATGAGCCAATACTGAGTCTATGAGTGATATTTATTAAATGCTCTTTGAAGAAAAATGCAGGAGTTTTAGATAAAAAGATCCAGAGGAGAGAATTGTTAATTCCATCTCTAAGAGATGGCTGAATTCTCAATAATATTACTAAACAAAGAAAGGCCTTAAGCTGTTCTCACACAAACATCAATGCAAAGATGGCAGCCTGTTCATGAAAACAATTTGCTTATAGTCACAAACAAATTCTCAACTACTGAAGAGGAGATGCAAAAACTTCCAAGGGAGGGGGAAATGTCATTCCTTCTAGGACCAAAAGAAATATTCTGGAAGAAGAGATAATTCCAGTGTTAGAAATTTCTCAAAAAAGATAAAAAATTGGAGAATTAAAAGTATGCTGAGAGGAAGAAATGGGTGAAGTTCCTAAATAAATTAATGTGCTTTCAGAAGATGTCTCCAATGAATCCCAATTTAAAGTGACCATGTACAGAAAATGGAGAAAAAGGGAATCTAACCAGAAACTGTGAGAGCCAAAAATGCCTTTGTTGGAAGACTTGGCAGAAAGAGGAGGCCTGCGTAGAATTAATTTGCTGGTCTGTGAAGGAAAACACAGGTATAAGCCACACAATTATGGTGTAACAGGTGTGGGCACAAACAGAACTACACTCACACCTGCCTTCTAGGTCAGAGGAGACTTGATTTTGAAGGGGAGGGGGGCAGAAGAAACAGGTCAAAGATATGAAGATAAGATATGGTAAGGTAAGTTGCCTTACCATAGGTAAGGGGACAGAATTCCTGTGTGTGTAAGGAGAGCTCAAGGAAGTCCCTAAACTTCCAAATCAAACGAATTTCCACCAAAGAAACAATACTTAGAAAATATACACGTAAGGTCACTTAAGCCATTATCAGAACCAAGATTTCCAGAAAATGGGAGCAACTCCCTTGGCATTCAGACATCGAGCAAGGAAAGAAAGTGGATTTTACAAACCAGAGTGATGTAAGCTTGACATCGCCATTGGGAAAGAGTCTAACAGAGCATATTGAAATGAAGATTTTTCCAGGATCCTGATTGCAATTCTTTTGCATAAATACCCAGAAGTGGGATTGCTGGATAATGGTAGGTCTGTTTTTGAGATCCTCTATACTGCTTTCTGTGTCCATTGCAGCACTATTCTCAATATCCAAGATATGGAAGCAACCTCAATGTCCATGGGCAGATGAACGGATAAGGATGTGTGCACTCATGTTTGTATCATTTTGAATCTCACTAGTGTTTGGGGTATGTGGGGGCAAAGAAAACATGGCCCAACAGCAGGGAACAGACTGTATTTAGGAATAAAACCTGGAAGGAGGCATCTGATGGGGGAAAGAGCACACTAGAGTCAGAAAGCCTACCTCCTTACAGGCGAGGGGCTTTTTATGGGGCAAGGAAGGGGGGTACAGGAGTAGTTGTGTAAGCCGCTGGATGGTGTGCCAGTGGTCAGGTCATCTCAGGGCAGCGCAATGGTCAGGGGATGTTTCTCTTTCTTTGTTCCTTTTGGCTTTGGTCCTCCTCCGGCAAGGCCTCATGGCCAGACCTCACAGTCAGACCTCACAGTGCCCACAATTATGATGTATAATGAATGACAATGCACCTATAAAAGTATATAAAAAAGAAAATGTGTATAAACACGCGCGCACACACACACACACACACACACACACACACACACACACACACTGGAATGCTATTCAACCTGAGAAAAGGAAATCCTGCCATGTGCAACAACACGGGTGAGCCTGAAAGACATTATATTAAGTGAAGTGAGCCAGACTCCAAGGGAAAACCATGCATGATTCCACTTATATGAGGAATACGAAGTGGTCAAAATTAGTAAAATCAAAGAGTGAAAGGATGGTTTCTAGAGGCTGGGGGAGGGAGAAAGGGGGAAGTCCTGTCCAACAGGCATAACATTTTAGTCCAACAGGATGAATAAACTCCAGAGATCTGCTGTACAACATTGTACCTAGGCTCAATAGTGCCATATTACATACTTAAAAATGTGCTAAGAGGGTAGATCTTATGCTCAGTGTCCTTACCACAATAAAATTTAAGAAGATGAAGAAGGATGATGGGGGAGGGAGGGTGAGGAAAGAGATTTGTTGATATCAGGAAGTATTCATCAGTGAGACGGGGTGGTTCATAAGGACTGATAAGTTAGAAAAAATGTCATTCTTTCTTTGATTATTGAGACCTGAACACATAGTACCTAATCCTTACGAAGTTTATCTGGTTAATATTACCATCCAATATTACTTATAAAGATGAGTAACACTCCCCAAATCAAAAGACTAGTAATTGGTGGAGGTGATCTACTGGGCCCCGAGCTTAGACTGTCTCCTCCATGTTGCCAGATCAGGACAATAGATTTGGGTAAATTCTGTGTGTGTTTGAGAATCATTGATCTAACACCTGGATGGAACAGTGAGCTCTCTGGCTGGAAGGAAAGTGCCCGCACAGGGTCCTGCCCGAAGATTTGTTGTGGATACACAGGACAAGTACTCAACCTGAAGATGGCCAAGTAGCAGCAATGGAAGACCCATGGCAAACGCCCTTCCTGCCCAGACTGGAGCAGTAAATGACCCCAATGGGGTGACTTTTAATGGTCATAGAAATCAAACTCAGTACTGGGGTCCAAATAATAACTGTGCAAGGAAAGATGAAGGGGATACATCAGATTTTATCACAAGTGCAAGTTTAGGGTAAAATAAGCCATTGCATCACATCCCACCGGTATAGGAAGCAGCTTCAGCAATTCTAACCTTGTGATCTGCAACAAATAGTTGCATGGTATGGGACATCAAACTTCTCGTCAGCAAATGGAGATGATAATTTCTATATCACCTGTTTGAGGATGAAAGAGATAATATCTATGCCGATGGTGACAAAAATAAGTAAAGGCAAAGCAGCCTGATTCCTGGCCCAGTGCTCCCTGGACTCCATCAGTGCTGCCTGACACCGTCACTCAGAGCATTACCAACTCTCACTCTGGCTCCGTGTTCAGAAGTGCATTTTCTGTTTTTACATATTATTTATATTTACATAAATTATGTTAGATTTACACATAACATTTGCTTTCAATCTCCCATCCTGTGCAATTTCTCCATTGCAAAGCACTCGCGGCCCAGGCAGCATTTGGAGCTAGAATGAAAGGCTTTATAATAAATATTACCCTTTGTGTGTGCATGGAAAATGGTCCCTTTTCCTAGTTTTCCCCGAGGGCACACTATTTTGGCTTTATTGTGACACTTCACTGTGACACTGCAGTCAGGGAAAGCCGTGCTTTACATGTCACCGAGAGAAATGCCACAAAATGCTAACATAGCTTCTCAAGGTTGCCAGAAATCATTTCCACTGGGCTGTGTCTTCCCATCTGCAGAGCTCTGAAATGTTAAGGAAATAAATGAGCTCTATTATCTATATTTTTCTAGTAGATGAGAAAGAAAGAAAAAAATACACTCAGCCCTGCATTTATTGTTCTATTCAATCAAACTATTGCTTTAAACATCTAGCTGCCTCCCCTACCCCCTGGGAACTTTATCAATGCACCAAATTCTTTCAACATCATATTTCAGGTTTTGATGTTATATTTTTAAAGGATCTGTATTTACCTGAGAGAGATTTTGGGGTTACATATTTGAGAAAAGCTTCCATTTAGAAATTTAAATTCCAATTTAAAATGCTATTCTCTTTGATGCATATAGCTAATTGTTTTTAAAGCCATTGAATAATACTCACAATAAATTTAATACTGGAAGCGTGTTTAGAAATCAAATCCATTGAACAGTCAGGTTTCAGAAAGGATAGAACAAATGTGGAAATTGTAAATTCCCACAATCTGTCCAATAAGCAATTTTTCAGATTCTAGAGTAATAAATTCTCAATGCAAGTTATCAGAAGATAAGAAATGAATATAAAAATATAGGTCCAGCAATGGATAAGACCTGCTCCCCAAAAGAATAAAACAGAAAAATAAATAGAAATTATGAAATGCCGAGTCCAAGGAAACCATTTACATATTCCAACATTTTCATGGACAATTCATAGCAGGAATACAGATTTCTTCCAATTAGGCAGACCGTCACAGACTCATCAAAAGGGGCCAAGAAGTATGAATTTGAACCAAGACTAAGAAGACTGGCAGACAAAACAAAGGTGTGATGATCAAAAAGGAAAAAAAGTATTATTTGCAGAGACATGATTATGTGTAAGGGAAAATCCAAAAGAATCTATCTACAGATAAAATTTTAAAATGAGGAAGTAAATCTAGTAAGGTCACTATTCAAAAGTTAAGTGTACTTCCATAAATCAGTAATAAACAATTACTAAATAAAAATTAAAAATAAAACCCACTTACAATAGCATAGAAATATGAAATATCTGGGGATAAATCTAAGAGAAGAGATGCAAAATCTATATAAAACAAAGGACATATTCAGAAAATTAAAGAAAACCTAAATAGATGGAGAGGTGTAAAATGTTCGTGGAATTAAAGACTCAGTGTAGCAAGATTTCAGTTCTTCTCAAATTTGTGAGATTCAAGGCAATCCCTTTAAAATCACAAGAGGGGCTTCTAAAAAGAAATTAAGAAGTTAATTCTACAAATTCTGTGGAAATTAAAGCCACAAAGAACAACAAAGACAATCTTGAAAGAGAACAAAAACAATATTTGAAGACTGACATTTTTGAGTGTAAAAGCTTATAAATCTATAGCACTTGAGATAGGATATTATTGGTGTAAGCACAAACAAATAGACTGATGGAACATAACAGAGTTCTAGAAGTAGATCCACATATATGTGGTTAATTATGACAAAGGTATAACCAGGGGAAGAATTGTATCTTCAGTGAATGGTGCTAGGTCAATTGGATATCTATCTAAAAAAAGTATCTTGACATGCACGTCACTCTACATACAGCTGTTCCAACTTATTCTGTGATTTTACTTTAAACAGTCTGTCTGTTACCCAATCAGGATCCAATAATATTAAATGAAAAACTCCAGAAATATACAACTCATAAGTTTTAAGTTGTGTACCATTCTGAGTAGCATGATGGAATCTGGTACTATCCTACTCTGTCCTGCTTAAGATGGGAATCATCCCAGGGTCCAACGTATCCACACTGTATAAACCACCCACCCTTTAGTCACTTCACAGTCATCTTGGTTATCAGACTGACTGCTGAGATATCACATTGCTTGTTTTCAATTAACTCTTATTTTACTTAAGAATGGCTCCTCCAAAGCACAAAGAATAGAGATGCTGGCAATATGGATATGCCAAAGACAAACCATAAAGTGCCTCACTGTAAAGAGAAAAGATGAATGTCCTCAACTGAGGGAAAAACATAGTATGGAAGGATTCAATGCTATCTATGGTTTTAGGCATCCACTAGGTGTCTTGGAACATATCTTGTATAGATAAGGGTAGACTACTGCAGCATTCCTGGCAGTCAGGAAGAAGAGAGAGAGAGAGAGAGAGAGAGAGACAGAGAGAGAGAGAGAGACAGAGACAGAGAGTGAGTGAGAGAGAGAGAGAGGGAGACAGAGACAGAAAGAGACAGAGAGAGAGACAGAGAGAGTGGGAGAGAGAGACAGAGACAGAGACAGAAAGAGACAGAGAGAGAGAGAGAGAGAAGAAGGAGGAGGAGGAGGAGGAGGAGGAGGAAGAGGAGACAACCTGTGCATGGTGGGGCATGCCTGTAATTCCAGTACTTGGAAAGCAGAGACAGGTTTGCGGCCAGCCTCAGAAACTTGTGAGGCCCTCCGCAACTTAGTGAGACCCTGTTTCAAAATAAGGAGTAAAAATAGGGCCAGAGGTATAGCTCAGAAGTAGAATAACCCTGGGTTCAATCCCCAGTACCATACACACACACACACACACACACACACACACACACACACAGAGAGAGAGAGAGAGAGAGAGAGAGAGAGAGAGGGAGAGAGATAAATTAGAACACATTAAAATGAAAAATGTGAGCCCGGCATGATGGTGCATGCTTGTAATCACAGTACTTGGGAGGCGGAGACTGGAGGACCTGGGTTCGTGGCCAGCCTCAGCTACTTAGTGAGGCCCTCCGCAACTTAGCGAGACCCTGTTTCAAAATAAAAGAATAAAAAATAGGGCTGGGTGTGTAGCTCGGAGGTAAAATGCCCCTGGGTTCAATCCCCAGTACCGCAAAAAAAAAAAAAAGAAAAATGTTTGTGTACTAGAAGGTACCAACAAGTATGGGGAACTTCCTATCAATATTCTGTTTCTTGGTCAATTTATACATGCATGTTCAGACTGGGAAATTCACTGAGTTCTGCTCTTTTCATAGGTAGGTATACACTCTTCAAAACATTTATAAAAGACCCTTAAGAGTGAAAAATCAAGCCACAGAGAGGAAAAAGGTATTTGCAGCACATACATAAAAAAGATGGTACATACTACAGAACATGTAAAGAATCTTTCCCAATAAATAAGAAAAAGACTATGTTTTTTAAAAATAGGCAAAAGACTTGAGTAGTCACTTCATAAAAGGACATTTGACCAATACACAAATGAAGAGAAGCTCCATCTCTGTCATCTCGGGGGAAAAGCAAGCACCCACAGTTAGTTACCATCCATCCCCACCAGGATGGCTGAAACTAAAAGACTGATAACACCAGTGTCCACCAGGACCCGGAGCAACTGGAATTCTCACGCACAGCTGGCGCAGTGAGGCTCTTATGGCAGCTTTGGAAACTGCTTGGCAAGATCTATCAAACCAGTGACCCAGAAATTCCACTCCTAAGTATACACCTGATAGAAATATGATGCTCACTGCAGCAGGCTGTCCAAAATGGGACACCACATGGTCCTTCAACTGTAATAGAACATAGAACATAGTGAAGTATCAACACACAGGACTATCCCACAGCCATGAGGAAAAGGCAGTTGTTTCTACAAATGACACTGATGAATTTCATAAACATATTGTTGAATGAAAGAAACCAGATAACAAAAGAGTAGAGACATGTTATGGTCTGGATCTTGGATGTTCCCCAAAAGTTCATGTGTTGAAAGCACGGGTCCCAATGCAGCTGGGTCCAGAGGTGCGGCTGTGGGAAAGCAACTGGATCGTGAGGACACTGGTCGCTGGCTGGACTGCTGGGAGGTGGGATCTAGCTGGAGGAAGTGGGTAACTGGAGGTATTCCCTGGAAGGATTGATCTTTTCCCATCATCATCATCCGCAGCAGCAGTAGTAGCAGTAGTAGTAGTAGTAACACTGGGGATTAAACCTAGGGACATTCGACCTCCGAGCTACAACCCTAGCCCTTTTATACTTTGAAACAGGGTCTTGCTAAGTTGCTGAGTGTCTAAGTTGCTGAGGCTGGCCTCAAACCTGCTATCCTCCTATTTCAGCCTCCCAAGTACTGGGATTACAGGTGTATGCCACCACGCCTGGTTTCTCTCTCTCTCTTCTTAGCTGCCATGAACTGAGGAGATTTCTTCCACCATATCCTTCCACCATGATATTCTGTCTCACCTCAGGCCCAGAGCAATGGAGTTGGCCAATCAGAGACTGAGACCTCTGAAACCAGGAGCCAAAACAAACTTTTCTCCTCTAAGTTGTTCCTGTCATGTTTTTGGTCACAGCAATGAAAAGTTAACTAACACAATACATAAAGGATAGTGGTTATTTAGTGAGGGTTGTGACTGGGGTGTCATGGAGGGGACCCTGGGATGCTGATAAATTTCTGTTTGTTTCAGGTGGTGATTTCATGGATTTATTTATATAGTAAATTAATAAAGCTACATGTATATAATATGTGTACTTTTCTGTGTGTGGGTTACATTTCAAGAAAAAGTTGTTTAAAAATTAATTAGCAGGTTGATTTGCAGCATGGGAAAATGTCTTGCCAATGTGAACTGCAAATTTCTTTGATTGCCAGAGGAATTTATAGACTCAAAGTCAAAGGACTAGACCTCAAGTGGTGGTTTGTAACCCAATGGAGCTAATGATCAGACACGTGAGATTTAGTGAGTGCAGACATCCCTTGGTAATCCTGGGAGACTGGTTCAAAATACTCCCCCACCCCCATACCAAAATCGGAGGGTATTCAATTCTGACATAGTATTTATATTTGAACTACCCATATCCTTCCATATATTTTAAATCATCTTTAGATTATTTATAATACCTAATCCAGTACAAATGCTATGCAAATATTTTAAAACTATATTGTTTTGAGAATAATGACAAGAGAAATCATCTGTACACATTCAGTACAGATGCAATTATTTCCCAAATATTTTTAATTTTCAATTGGTTGAATCCTTGAATATGGAACTGACAGATATGGAGGGCTGGCTGTATTTACAATGTGCCAAGTAGTTTTCTAAATTATTTACATCTGCCAACTCATTGAATTCTCATAACACTCTAAGATTGGTGCTATTGTATCTCTGAGCTCAGAGAGGTTGTGTTATCAATTATCAAACAGCCATTAACGAAGGAATCTAGATTTGAACCCAGCCAGTCTGGACCTAAATTCTGGCCTACTAATTATTATTTAATACTGTCCTTTAAACTAGTTGTATCAAACCATTCAATGATTCAATAAACAGATATAACTTAATCTAGTGAATAAACACAGTCAATCATAAAAATCTTTCCAAGTGACCAGTCTTTTTTTTTGGAGGCCAGAAATGAAACCCACTGGTGAAATTTATTTGACTTAGAATTACAATCAACCTTTTTCTTAAAGTACAACACACCATAATGTTGAGATATTGGTGAGAGCCTTTTCTTTGACCTAGGAAATGAGAGACTTTTTTCATGCACTAAGTACAGAATAAGGCATTTTTAAAGAGAGGTGATTTTTAAAAATAGAGTTTGTTTTGTAAATGTTGCCAAATGATATCCACATGTGCATTTAGCCTAATTACCTGATGTGAAAATGATTTTAAGTAAGGAACCATGTCTGGTTCATTTACATTTCACATCACAAATCTGAAACAAGAGCAATCTATAACTAGAAGGGTGATTAGTAACTAATGAAATTGACTCATTTTATTGCTTTTGCACACCTTTTGGTAAAACAAAACTCAACAGTTATTTGGAAAAATTAATGTAGATGGACATTACTGCATTTTCAGTTTATGTGCCTATGGAGATCCTCATTCAATAAATATGCATTTAGTGCCAAATAAAGATAGAACATGCCGGGCGTGGTGGCGCACACTTGTAATCCCAGTACTTTGGGAGGCGGAGACTGGAGGATCCAGGTTCGCGGCCAGCCTCAGCTCGCTCTCTCTCTCTCTCTCTCTCTCTCTCTCCTTAGTGAGGCCCTCCGCAACTTCGTGAGACCCGGTTTCAAAATAAAGTATAAAAAATAGGGCCGGGGATGTAGTGTGGAGGTAGAACGCCCCTGCATTCAATCCCAGCACCGCAAAAAAAATAAATAAATAAAAATAAAGATAGAACATTGACTAAAGTTGGAAAAAAGTTTCTCTTACTAGAATTTTTATTATAAAGAAGAAAGAAATTTTGCAAACTGACTATAATGCAGAGCACATTTGAAGATAGGTACTTTAGAAAAATGAGGAAGACAAGAAATGAGGAATGCATGGTAGTAAAGGGTTCAGATCACATTTAGTCAGTTTTATGTTACTGTGACAAAATATTTGAGATCATCAACTTAACAAGTGGAAAGGTTTCTTCTGGACCATAGTTTTGGAGGTTTTCAGTGCATGATTGGTTTGGTTGGCCCTGCTGCTGTTGGGCTTGTGGTGCGGCGGTGCATTGTGACAAGAGCAGGTGGGATGCAAAAGAGAGACAGGAGGAGTGGGCACCAGAGTCCCACAGTCCCCTTCAGAGGTGCACCTCCAGTGACCCAAGACCTCCCATTAGGCCCCACCTCCTCAGAGTCCTATCACCTCCCAACAGCACCACGCTGAGCACTACAGGGGGACGTTCCAGATCCAAAGGATAGCAGATACAGTGATCAGGAAAAGCCCCATGAAGGTGTTTACATTTTAAGCCAGGCATGGTGGCACATGCCACTTGGGAGGCTGAGACAGGAGGTTTTAGACAGTGCAGGTTTGAAGCCAGCCTCAACAACTTAGCGAGACCTTCAGAAACTTAGTGAGAACCTGTTGCAAAATTTCAAAAAAGGACTGGGGGTATATCTCTGATGTTCAATCTCCAGTGCCAAAAAACAAACACAGAAACAAACCAACAAAGGTGTTTACATTTTAGTAAATATCTGAATGAGATAATGGAGAAAACATGTAGAAAAATAGAGACGCAGAATTTGGGGCAGCAGAAATAGCCTGTGCAACAGTCCTGAGGCAGCATTATGCAAGCAAGGAGTGTCTGAGCGCAAGACCAGAGGCTCAAGTCCAGCGAGTTGGTGGGGGAATAACAGGCCATTTGACTAAAAAATAATGGATCCAGATGGTGCTGAGAATTGCAGACCACTTTAGGGACTTCAACTCTTAATAAGATGTGAAGACTTTGTAGTGTTTTGACAGAGTGACATGTGCTGATTCGCATGTTATTAGGATGAGACAGGTTAGGGTTACTGAGAACAGGCTGTGGGTCCTAAGGTTAGAACACAAGGAGAGTAAGGTCCTGGGGGTGTAGCTCAGTGGTAGAGAACTTGCCTTGCACATGTGAGGTCCTCAGTTCAATCCCCAGCACTGCAAAAAGAAAAGAAAAAAAAAAAAGAAAGGAAAGAAAGAAGAAAGGAGAGTGGCAGATAAAAGATGATGGGCAATTTAGACTATGGTGGTGCCCACAGGGATGGCATGAGTGGTCAGATTCTGAATATATTTGGAAGATGAAGCAAACTGGAGTTATTGAGCAATTCAAGGTGGCTGGAAGAGAAAGAGAAAGCAAAGAGTTGAGGATGACTGCAGGGGCTTTGGTTCAAAAATTAGAACCACATCGTTTCCATTGCTGAGAAGGGTAAACTCAAAGACGCCAAGATTTGGGAGGATCGGAGGTCAGGAGTTCACTCAGAAGCATGTTAAATCTGGCATGATCACGGCCTGTGGGAGCAGGACGGGGTTTTGTGTTGATACTCTTGGAAATATGAAGTCCTAAGAGTGCCCTGGACCTCTGAGCCCCAGAAGTTTCCCCCTTTCCTTGCATCGCACTGAGGTTGAGGCAGAGGTTTCTGTTTTGCAAGAGAATACATGCTTCCATCCCTCCTCCTTGCCTCCTGAACAAAAACCAAGGTCAACACACACATCATCTGGCCTGCTGAGGGTGGAGAGGGTCTGTATGCCAAAGGAGCTGCAGGATCTAGCTAATATTCATGGCAGGAGCTGGAGGAGTACATATGGGCTGGATCCCAGGGGTGCTGGATCAAAGGCAGGGAACATCAAGTTGGATAAGAGAAAGGTGGCATGGAAGCCATCTCTCATGTTACAGGATTTAACACTCTGTCAACAACCCCGGGAGATGGTACTAACACGCTGCTAGATTGGCTCCTAGAAGCCTAGCAAAGCAATGGTTCACACTAATTTGGAAATGCTGGAACTGCTGTTGCAAACAATAATAAAGGAAGTGGGCAGAAAAGTGGGCACCCTTGGAATGGATATCTTACATAGGCCAGGGAACCTGCCCCAATACAACATCATGATCCCTTGCCAAATCTCCCAAGGCAGTTCTCAGGCTCAGAACCCAAGGACTGAAAGAAAGGCCAGTTTCCCTTCCAGGGGGTCTATACAGTAACAGGTCAAGTCTATATGGCAATGGCCCTCCAGATCCCTTCCCATAAGGACCTATGGCCATGTACTTGGAGAACAATTGCCCAGGGAAGAAAAGACTGCATGGCTTTTTTGAATTCTGAGTTTGCAATATTCCACACTTGAGAATGTTTCTCTGACCTCCTTCATTGAGACAAGGGAGATGAATGGATAGCTTTGAGTGAAAGAATCATACACAATGAGGACTCAAGAGGGTACAGGAACAAGGCCATGTTATTTACAGAAGAAAATTATACACTACTAGAAAAATAACCCTAGGAAAGACAGCATCTCTCACCATGAGGTCAGATGGGACTATCACAAACTGAATTCTGTTAGATCCTCCAAGTCATAATGTCAATCATGTCTGAAATAATCCATTAAGATGGAAGGTCCAAGATTAGACCTAAGTAAGTCTAGAGGTGACAACTAAGCCACATGATCAGCAGCCCAGTGTCCCATGACTTCCACCACTGTGTTGGTAGCTACAGGTGGGGCTTGGGGGGTGGTCTCGCCTACCAGTGATATAGTGTGAAGGTCTTAATATTGCCAGATAGATAGAGAGATAGAAAGAATATGTGTGTGTGTGTAATATAATATGCATTTGCGTTTTCCATATACACACACACACACACACACACACACACACACACACACACACATAATGGAAAAAGCATTAAACCATCAACCAGACAGAATGACCTGGTCAGATGAGGTCACACAGACTGCCTGTCTCCAGTCTTCCAAGGGCTGGCACAATAGAGTCATTAATGGAGTAGCACTAGTGGCAGGAACTGAGGCATTGGATAGACTCAACAGCATAAGCTCCCACTAAGACTGATGTAGCTACTCCCACAGCCCAATGTCTAATCTGTCACCAAAAAACCACATGTGAGATTGGCCATGGTGGCATACACTTGTAATCCCAGTATTTGGAAAGCTGAGGCAGGAGGATTGCAGGTTCAAGGCCAGCCTCAGCAACTTAGCAAAACCCTATTTCAAAATTTAAAAAAGGGATAGGAGTGTAGCTCAGAGATAGATGCCCCTGGGTTAAATCCCTAGTATAAAAAACAACAAAACAAAACAAACAAACAAACAAAAAGCCCCATTACATACACAAACAATTATTCCTCTAATATAGCACCATTTCTTTCTTTTATGTCTAGAAAAGAAAGAAAAATAAAAATGTATATATATATATATAATTTGGTGCATCGTGGTTATACATCATACTGAGGTATAGTGTGATAGCAACACAAGTGCACATAACCCATAGAGCACTTCCCTCTGGGTTCCACCCCCTCCCCCTCCCCGTCCATATCTTTGAGATTGACATTGGTAATTTTATATATATACATAGCATTTTTTCAACTGTTAAGTTCTTTGCGTCCCTGTTTCCCCTCTTCCCTCCCCTAAACCTCCTCTGTCACTCCATTGGATTCTCTGCTCCTGTATCTGATGTTTCTTTGTTTCCCAATTTCTATCTGGTTTCCACATATAAGAGAAGACATACAACTATTCTTTTTTTTTGAGATTGACTAATATCTCTTAGCATAATATTCTCAAATTCCATCCATTTCTTGAAGAAATAAAGACTAATCAGCCACCGTACTCTTACCATTCTAGAATGGGCAGCAATTTCAGTTGACACATTCTGCCTTCCTTGCCTTCAAAGCTTCAGCCAGTCCCACTATGTGAGGTCATTCAGGATGTTTTCTCTACCAACAAGAAGTCCACATACAAATAACTCACTGGGCCAAAGGATCCACTTAGGAAAATAACCATGGGAACACAGACATAGGATTCACTAATACTATCAAATACCACACAGCCGAAAAATTGCTAGCCTGATGGAGTGATGGAATGGCCTCTTGAAGACATAGCTAAGATGCTTCCTTGGAGCTAATACCCTGTTGTAATCAGATACCTTCCTTTTATGTACTCAAAGACCATTATACAATACTATGTCCTCAATAGTTTGAATGCATGGCTCCAAGAACTAAAACGTTCAATTAGAAATGGTTTGGTTTACCATGATTCTCAGTGACCAACTTGAAGGATCTGTACATTTGTTACCCCCAAATCTAGATTCTGTTGGTCTAAAGATCTAAACCTTCTCCACCAGTGGGCACAATAAGAGTCCGGTTACACTTTAAGCTCTGGCTACATTTCACTTGGGCTCCTCATACTGAGAAACTAGTAGGCGAGGAAGAGTCACCATCCTGGTAGCAGGGGTCACTGGACCTGATCATACTGGGGATGGGGAAGGATATATTTGGCACCCAAGTGGTCCACTGAGGTGTCACCTGGCTGTTTCTGGCCCCAATTTGACAGCAAATCAATAGGTTAGCACCCAGAGGAACTGAAGGTCATGGTGCCCAAGGGGCTCAGATGCCTGAGATGAAGATTGGAGTCATGACACTAAGAAAGCCATCTAGCAAAGCAGAGTTCCTTGGCCAGGATGGAGGAAATGGGTGGAAGAGTAGGTAGACTATGGACTCAGCACACAAAGTGAGTGGATTTGAGCTGTGAGGTAGAGTACCGTGGATGCTGTGGTATGTGCTCACTGCTCCTCTCTTCAGGACTTCCTTCGCCTGCTGAGAGTGTTGGAACCTGATAAACTCTGGTACAATCCACTTCTGGGAATCACCCTCAGCCAGAGAGCCATTTAACCCAAAACTGTACCCCATGGGACAGCCCATATCCACCCCTGCCTTAAAGCAGGACCAACTCTGTGGAGCAGTGCAGCAACAGAGCTCTCAGCAGCTTGGGCTCAGCCTCTGCTGCCATTCCACGGCTAGGGCCCTGCACTGCAATGCAAGAATATTGCAATTCAACTTCTCCCTCTGCCCAGTCCTGCCTCCCTTGCATCTAACAGATAACATTCCCATAGAGCACACCCCCAAAACATTGTGCATGCAAATTTCTGTCTCAGTCAGTGTTCTGGAGCGAAGCACCTAACCTGGGCCAGGGCGTGGTGAGGTGAACCCCACTGGGCTGAGGTCAGATGCTAGTGGTGAGTAACTGTGGAGCTTGTGCTCCACCTCCACTGACAAGCACAAGGAATTCCTGGGAAGCGAGGATATACTTCCTCTTGTCGGCTTTGTCCTGATCATGTGACTTTCTTCTGGATCCCTGGATGAAGGAGGGTGAAATGAAGCCTAGAAGATATGTGGTCTTGGCTGAAGTATGTGAGTGTACTCTTGACTCCATCTGAAGCAGGAATGTGAGGACAGAATTCATGATGATGCATTTGGAAAGCCAACGGATATTAATATTCTATGGTGAAAACTATGTTAGTCTATGTAACCACACAGTGGACTTCTTTGACATATGGTTATCATCATGTTCCACTAGGATATTCATTCATAGTGAGTCTTTAACATTATATATTCAATCTTAAAATCTAAAAATTTCACAGATTTCAGTGGTTTGTTATTAGATCAGTATAACAGTGTAAAAGTGTGAGGCATTCTCTATTTGTCAAGAACTTGTAATCTAAGAAGATAGAAAGGAAATTCATGAGACAACAGTAACTGATGAGAGAAGGTACAACTAAGTTTGAAAGGAGGGATACAGCAATACGCTGAGAGGGGGAAGGGACACAGTCAGTATGTGATAGAGACGCTGAGAAAGGGGGCAGACAGGCTGAGCACTTTTCTCCCTGTGCTTTAACAAATGAGCAAGTTGACTTATAATGATCTCAGATTCCACTCACTGAAGTCTACAAACCTCAAGAAAACATAATCTTCACATTATGCCTTAGGAAGTTGAGCTTTCAGTACCTTTCCACTGGACATCTCACAAGACAAACAGGTTATCCTAAGAGCCTAAATCATTTCTGCTAAGCATTTAGGCAAATGTGTAGTCATTATTTTTTAAAGACACCGTATCCCATTTGGTGAACTGTAATATTCTCTCTGAAGTTTTTTTTTTTAATTTGGGGAGATGGTTACTTTACTTCCTGAAGCCCTGGCCCCCGTACATTCTGCTTTAGGGTACGTGCGCAATCTGCACGTCTATGGATGATATTTCAGGAAATCAGGAGAAGGGGCCCTGGGGAACAGTCCAAGTCCTGTGCAGCCATTTGAAATAGGCCTCGGGATTCCTAAGAGAGTTAACGGGCCACTGAAAATAACATATTTACTTTTCCGCAATGAAGACTGCAGAGCTGCTGTTCAGCCAACCTGGATGATCCCTGAACTTCCCGAGCAGACTCCCTGGGCTGGGCGTTGGAAACTTCGTGACCCACACTCTTGTTTACAGAGGTATGTTGTGCTATAGCGTGTCTAACACTAAACCTGTAATTTAAGCTTTTCCTAGTCATCGTATCATACATTTAGCATGTAATAAGTTATTGCTATTTACTGACAGTTGGTTTGCCGTCATGGAACACTGATTCCATTGGCAAGTTTATTTGATAATACCAGGTTTATAAGAGGAGAGATGTTTCTTTTTCATAAGGCCAGAGCTAATAGATGATTTTCTTCCTCCTTTACTTGAGATTAAGTTTTATGAATGTAAATTAATTGTATAACATCCACAACAGAGGCTTTGTGTGTGTGTGTGTGTGTGTGTGTGTGTGTGTGTGTGTGTGGTACTGGAGTTTGAACCCAGGGGCATTCTACCTCTGAGCTACACCCCTAGCCCTATTTTTTATTCTTTATTTTGAAACAGGGTCTCACTAGGTTGGTGAGAGTCTCACTACTTGCTGAGGCTGTCATCGAACCTGCAATCCTCCTGTCTCAGTTTCCCAAGTACTGGGACTATAGGTGTGTGCCACCATGCCTGGCTGAGTTGTTTTTTTTTTCTCTCAAAATAGGCAAGCCATTAAAAACAAATATTGTTGTAGAAATAAGAAGAGGAATATTAAGACACTTCCTCTGAATCATGAGGAAATAGTCGCGTGCCATTAAGAAGGCCCCCCCCCAAGCCAAGCCAGGCTCAATAGTACACACCTGTAATCCCAGTACTGGGGAGGCTGAGGCAGGAGTATCACAGGTTCAAGGCCAGTCTCGGCAACTTATCAAGACCCTAAATAATTTAGCAAGACCCCGTTTCAAAATAAAAAATTAAAAGGGCTGGCTGGGGGTATATCTCAGAGGTAGAATCCTCTAAGTTCAATCCCTGAACCAAAAAAACAAAAAGAAGGAGGAGGAGGAGGAGGAGAAAGAAGAGGAAGAGGATAAGGAGGAGGGGGGGGAGGGGGAGGGGAGGAGAATTTATCTCCCACCACAGACCCCCAGCTGCCCTCCACTCTGGGTGAACTCTACCCTCTGTGATGTCAGTCTAGCAATGCGTCACAGCACACTGCTCCTGGACCTCCACAGCATTGGCCATTTACTGTGATGATGAACCATATCTCTCTGAATTATAATTGTCTTGCTCAGTAACCTGAAAGCATCTACAAGAGAACAGAGACTGTTGCTAGTTCGTTTTTATATCTCCTGTGCATAATCTAAGCATGCACAGTAAATGTTCATCAATGTGGAGCCTCGCCCAGACGTAAGCATAGAAAACTGGACTTTAGTGCAAACAGGAATCTAGGGGATTGCTTTCCTCCAGGAGATACACCTAACAGCCACCCACTAAGTGTTCAGAAGATGGAGCTGGTCCACCCCTTTGTGGGACAAGAGTTCACTGACCCATGTGAGCTGCTCTGCTGCTTCCCTGGCCACTGAGCCTGCGCAAAGAGAGAGGAAGTCGCTGAGCAGTAGCCAGTGAGTAACGAAATCCTAATAGGTCTGCACAAAGATTGGCCAAATGACCATGACATTAGAACTGATCAGTCCCTAACTCTCCTCTCCAAGAATGCAAAACAATCATGCTGTTTTAAAGATAATAAAATCCTCACCTTACCCAAAGTTTTCTAAAGAAATGATTATTCAATCATTAACTGGAACTACCAAAATTATATACCAAAATTTGGAAAACAGTCTAATAAAAGATCATGAATTTTCTTCAATTTATACTCAAAGACAAACAATGCATATTACTTAAATAATGTGAGTACTACCAACTCCTTTTAATTGCCTGTGGATTGATTAAACAATTCAGTTAATATACAGCTGCAGCTTAGCCATGCCAAATACAAATAGTTCTCTGGCTTCTTCAGAAACACGAATATGGTGGATCATAGGAATTTCCACCAAAAAGCAGAAGTTGAATATGAAATGGTAAAGTTAAAAAATAAAAGATAGTAAGAGATGGATATCATGTCAATTTTAGAATCAAGATACTGAAAGATTCAGAAGGATTTTAAATACAAATATTCAAGGTTATTTGTTGGTAAATTTGGATTTAATAAAGCCACACTGTTTATTATTTTAATTTATCAAGCAATACTTCAAAATATTTTAAGTACATAAAATGAGAAAGTATGTGTGATCTTATATTTTATCAAACAGTAGTATAAAACTGAAAGTATTAGAAAAATTCAACAGAAATGATCTTATTTTATCATGGAGAAATACAAAGATGAAATTCACATGTAAGGAAGAGATATGTAAAGTAACCATACTTTAAAATAAAATGTTAAAAGAGGATTATTGCACCCTCTTAGTTGGCCTTTCATACATATATTGTTATAGGTTATATCTTTTAAAAAGTTAATGTGGCTGAGTAACAAATATTTTGACAATTTAAGTTACATGAATTCATAGAATTGAGTGCAAAGTGATTCTAAGTAATAACTAACTAGGTAGTCAAAAATCTGAATTCTCTCTTTTTTTTATTTGGGGTTTGTATTTCTAAATAATAATAATAAAATAAAATGGGAGTTATGAAATTCCATGACAGTGGTTAAAATGTCTTTGACTTTTGTTTATAAGACCACACTTGTCCAATGTTTTTCATATATTCACACGTAGTTTGTGAAGACTATAAAGCCTTCTATCCTTTAATTTCCCTAGTACACTATTTTATCTAATGCAACAGAGAGATTTCAGTTAGCAGACAATGCTTGCAGAAAACGGTTAATTAAAAAAGCAAGTTGACTTAGGGGCTGTTCTAGGTTGGGGACGGGCGGAGGGGAAGGGGGGTTGAGAGGTGCCCTTGCTCTCCTTCTCTGTTCCTCTCACCTGCCTGGGTTGGGTTTGTAAGGCTGCACCTGCTCACTTGGAGGAACCAATCTCGCTAGCTCAGTTTTCCTCTGTGGGGAAAGCTCTGTAAGCTCCAAACCTCAAACATAAAAGAAAACTCTTAAACACAAGCATCTTCATATTACAGACAGTACTCAGCTCGACTTGATTTTTTGACTTTACAATGGTACAAAAGAGAACGTATGTAATAGAAACCACACGTGGAATTTTGATCTTCGATCTTTTCCTGGGCTAATGCTGTGCAGGAGGGTTCTCGCTCAAGATGCTGGGTAGTGGCTGCAGGTCACATTCAGCTACGCGATCATGAGGGTGAACCACCCACACTTTATGGTGTTGCTAAGCTAAAAGGGTTGCTACACGAGGTGTATTAAATGCATTTTCGACAGAAGATCACCGATGATGGTTTATCAGGATGCAACTCCATTGTAAGTAGAGGAGTGTCTATATTTTCAAACCCTTCCCAAGGGCGATGTGGAAAGCTTCATTCATCCTGCCACTCGATCCACATCCTATATCTATTTTACCTGGTGAATGTCTGGGTTAATCCTGTGAGGACTGGTATCAGGGTATCCTCTCCCTGACTTCCTACTTCAGTGGTAGCACATACCTGCCTGGGACTTGCTGAAGACCACAGGCTGTCTGCATGTATCTCCTAGGCACCATGCCAGCACCCCCTGCAGCTTGGGGAGAAACAGAACGTTTGCATGCACATTTCTAAGACACGGGTGAACAGTTAACTTTGTCATTCATGTTGGACTTCAAAGGGAATTGCAGCTATGCGTTGCTTTGCTTACAGCAAGAACTTTACATTTTAAAGATAGAGTAGCCAAGTCCTGGGGAAATTCCATTCCAGCTCTCAGTTTTGAATGGGAAGCTCAGAACAGAGTAAGGGGCAGTGACTGCATAATGTACTTTTAAAAGTCTGCTCTCAGAAAGCTGCAGAATAGTGGAAGGAGATGAGGGAGGGGGATACGGAGAGAGAAACAACGAACCTGGAAGAAGGGAACTGCTCAAATGATGTTATATCCATATACGAAGCTATCACTACCAATCTCAGAAACACGTATTGGAAGGGAGGAGAGAGGAGTGGGATGTGGAGGGAAACACACAGGGCTGTGTGCATGTGTGAATGTATTGTTTTGGATCTCACTACGATGTGTAATTACAATGCACCAATAAAAGTATTTTTAAAAGTCTGCTCTTAAGTTACTCTTGAACAAAAACAACAAAGGCAATTGATATTTCATCCATGTACCTAACTCAAGTTCATATGAATTAACTGGAAAGATCGAGGGTGGGGGAGAACAGTTACTGTAGACAACTAAAAGTTATCTCTATTTTGTACCTATCAAAGATTAAGTTCCTATTTATGTTTGAGAGGCAGGCATGTCCTCACTGATGAAAGTGATCTCAATTATTCACAAAGTGAAAATCATGAACATGATGATGGGTTTGGAGCCTGTTTCCATGGATCAGTCATATCTAGAAACATCAGCCAGGGCCATATAAGTAACATGGACTAAAATGTAGGAGGTCTGTAAATGCAGACCATGACTCAGAGAGGTTTAATTACTACTGAAACAAGTAAAGTAAAAGGAAAGAGAAAATGGAAAGAAGAAAAGTTGAGATAAAATATGAGATGGAAAGGAACAGAAGAGATGAAGGCAGGGAGGCCAGAAAGAAGAAAGGAGAGGAAACTCGTGTGTGTGTGTGTGTGTGTGTGTGTGTGTGTGTGTGAGAGAGAGAGAGAGAGAGAGAGAGAGAATATGAATTAAAGACTGGCAAAAATAAAGAAACACAGTAACCAAAAGTGAGAAAAACTAGGAGACAGAGACACACAAATATAAAAGAGAGATTCACTGAGGGCAAACAAAACAAAATACACACACATGCAACAGAATTTCTAGTAATATGAGTAATTTAGTAATTTTTTACCTTTTTTGTGGTACTGGGGATTGAAGTCAGGGACATTCTACCTCTGAGCTACACCCCCAGCCCTATTTTTCACTCTTTATTTTGAAACAGGGTCTCACTAAGTAGCGGAGGGCCTTACTAAGTAGCTGAGTCTGGCCGTGAACCTGCGATCCTCCTGTCTCAGCCTCCCAAGTACTGGGATTACAAGTGTGCACCACCACACCTGGATTTTTTGCCTTTTTAAGTAACTTAAACAAAAGACTTTTTTCAAGACCATATGGCTGTTTAAAATTAGTCTCATAAATGGAAATTTTATTTCTTGCTATTTTACCTGAATGCAGATATTTGGTTCCTAAAACTGGATTCCATGTCTAGTTCTTTAAACTAAAACACTAGAAACGTGTAATCATACACAAGGTCTCTGCTAAATTACAAAAACAACTTTTTGATATTTGCAATGATCCCATTTATCCTTCTCAACCTCACCAAAACATGCTGTGCATCGCTGGACAGGACTTGCTGTGCTGGAGAAATACTTTAAAAGTGGACCATGTGTTGAAATGGTCAGATTGGGAGGATCATCTGCTTGGATGCATTATCATAATTATGTGTATATAAATGTAGTGTAATATATCTCTATATGTGTGTGAGTGTGTATATGCATACATATGTACACACACCAATCTGTGAAATGTGTTAGCAGCCAAGTATCCTACTGATTCAGAAATAACTTGCTTCTGAAGGTCCCCGATTTAGAATCACTCAACGAGAAATGAAACCTGCACATCCCACATGTCATTTCCTGTAACTGTAGCCCCTTTTGGGCTTGTCTGTGTCTCCCTTTCCATCCAACACCAGAGCTTCCAAGGACAGCCTCTCCCTGGCCCATCTCCTTCCTCCTCTGGGGCCTGTAGGTGCACCAAGACTGGGTCTGTCATTTCTACACCCAGGCAGGTGGGTCACCTTGCTGGCCCCACTGGTACTCACAGGATACCCTGATATTCCCAGCCACCTGTGGGTAGGAGGGAACATTTTGCCAGCAAAATGTGTTTTCATGTTCTTTTTTTTTTTTTTTTGCGGTACTGGGGATTGAACCCAGGGGTGTTCTACCTCCGAGCTACATCCCCGGCCCTATTTTTATCTTTTATTTTGAAACCGCGTCTCACGAAGTTGCAGAGGGCCTCACTAAGTAGCTGAGGCTGGCCGTGAACACAGATCCTCCAGGGTCCGCCTCCAAAGTACTGGAATTACAAGCGTGCGCCACCATGCCCGGTTTGTTTTCATGGTTTTTAAGCTGTTGCTTTTCAAAAACTGGGAGTTCCTGTGTTTCATTCCAGTGCCTTATGGGGTACTCAGAACACATCCATTAAAATTTTTTCATTAGCACCTAATATATGCTAGGCACTATTTTAGATGTTGTAGATATTATTGATGAGATAGCAATTCCTGTTCTCACAAACCATACCTTGTGAAAACAGACAGACTAGAAACAAGGTAAATGAATGGTTAGATTGTATGTCAGAAGGTGACTATTATTTTTCTCCCCACACCAAAACAAAACAAAACAAACAAAAAACAAAAACAGGAATGAAGGCTTGCAATTCTAAAGGCTGAGGTCAGGGAAGGCCCTGCTGACAAGGAGGCATCTGAGTACAGGCATGAAGTACATGAAGGAGTGGGACACTGCTGCTTGGGGACTGCATTCCACAGGGAAGAGCACACGGAGGCCCAGGGAAGTGGCAAGTCTAGCTGATCAAGGCTCCTGGGAAGGCAAGGGTGCAATGGAGAAGGCAGAGAGAACAGACTAAAGAGTTCATCTTTTCCTTTGAAAAAAGGGTAACCCATGGGAAAGCTCCTGGCTGCCTCTTGCAGTGACCCGAGGAAGAGGAAGGACAGAATCGGGAAAACCTATGAAGAGGCCATTGCAATCATTCAGGTGAGCACTGGAGGTGGGAGAATGACCAGATCGATGATTTAGCTTGATATCAGAGGCATCATTACATTTGGGCAGATTGGATGCTGTGTATGAAGAGAGGCTCAAAGAGGATTTCAAGCTTCTATACCTGTCAGTTTTATTGATTCAGGAAAGGCTGTTTGTATGTCTGATGTATGGTAGAAGATTCTCATTTCAAGTTTGGATGTATGAAGTATGAGATACCTCTTGGGGATCCATTTGAAGATGAAGACACAGTCTGAAGTTCAGGAAAGAGAAGAGAACTGCAGATGTAAATTTAGTTACATACAAATGTATTGAAAATCTGAATCCAGAAAAGAGGATTGAGGACGTACGTACCTTGTGGAGTCCAGCATCTAGAGACTGGGGAATTGAGGAGAAACTAGCAACAACAACTAAGAAGATACAGTCTGAGAGGTAGCAGAAAATCAGGGAGCTGTTGTGTTGGGAAATCAAGTTTCTTTGAGAGCACCCTTGGGAAGGTATGCCTTCCCACCCATCCTTCACACTTAATGATCCTTTGGGACAAACCACAGGCTGTGTGTTGGCTTCCACATGTGACAAGGACTCAGGGTACTCAGGGGCTTTGCAGCAATGGCCATGAGCACTCTGAGGAGTCTGGGAGTCTATAATTGTTCTCACAGGATTAGCCTGGAAGGAGAGTCTGCCCTGTGGTTTCCACACTGGGGGAAGCAGAAAGCACATTCCCAAGGGCATACTGCAATCATTAACCTACACAGGCAGCACCCACCTTCTTCCCTTCACTTTGCAGTGAGTCCCTTCACCCTCCCATCATGAGAATCATTTCCACCTGTGTCTTCCTGCAGATGATGTGGTGTGTTCCTGGGAACACTGGGAACCACTGTGATGATCCTAAAGGGAACCGACTGCTCAAATGAAATTTCTGTTGTCTATACTGCTCTACACTACAGTACCAGGGACTGAACCCTGGGCCTGGTGCATGTGCTCTACCACTGAGCCATGCCCCCAGTCCCTGATTTTTTCTAAGGGTAACAAGTCCTGGTAGTATCTTTGCTTTGTGGCCTTGTGGCACAAGGTCGCTCCTGAATCAAGAGCACCTCATTCTTACACAAGATATGTTGATAAAATATATCAATAGAAGAGGCCCTTATTGGTAGTAGAAAAACAAATAAGAAACAATTAAACATAGAAGGCTGATTTGTAGTTGAAGGGTTAGTGGGAGTTTTGCTGACTGAATAAATGTGGCTTTAAAGAGGCAGAACTAGATTACTAAGATTGGTAGATCTCCTGGGTTTTGGATTTAAAATGTCCCCAATACCTCATGTGTTAGACAGGACAGCCATGTTTGGCAAGGCAGCTATGTTTGGAGGCAGACATGGCTGGAGATGAGCCCCTGTGAGCAGGCCAGGGATAGTGTTTCTGTCTAGGTCACTGCAGCTTTTTCTCCCCTTCACCCATGAGCTGACAAAATGGTCTCACCCTCTCTCTCTGCTCCCCACCATGATGCCCCGAGCAGCCCCAGCTCCTGTCTGAGAGCCTGCCTGTCATGGATAGAAATCTCCAGAGCTGTGAGCTCCACAATAAAAGCCTTCTTTCTCTAAGTTTTGTGTGTCAGGTGTTTGGGTCACAGCAGTGAAAATGCTGACTAAAACATCATGTTATTAGGAGTTCTTATCACAATATAATAAAATTTTTCTTTAAAAGTAAGTAAAGGGAAAAGACTAAGGAGAGAGCCTAAGAATTTGGAAAGAAAGAAGTCGCCGGCACTTTTAAGACAGTTGCAGAGAATCAATTGATTAAACAGAAATGCCTTTACAATAGATTACTCACATTGTTTATTCTCAGAACAAACAGTACTAGGTAATGTAAAATAAAATATTTCTCAAATAACATCATCGACTACGGTTACAACAAGGAATAGAATAGATTGCTTTTTCTTAAAAAGTTGGTGGTATAGGTGGGCATGATGGCACATGCCTGTAATCCCAATACTTGGGAGACTGAGACAGGAGGAGCACAGGTTCGAGAACAGCCTTAGCAACATAGTGAGAGTCTCAGCAACCTAGCGAGACCCTGTTTCAAAATGAAAAATAAAAAAAGGGCTGGGGATGTGGCGAGGAGGTAGAATACCCCTGGGTTCAATTCCTAGTGCCAAAAACAAACAAAAAAGCTTGTGTTATATAAAAAAGGGTAGTAGTATGTATGATCAACTAATGTTTTCTTATATGACCTGTTCCTTTTTTTTATTGTGTCCCTGAGCAAACTGTAAACTCAAAGGCAGAGAATCTACTTCCTTTTAAATGGGTGGGCTGATGGATGGATAAATAACAATAGAGCTATGATTCTAAGTAATAAGTGCTATAAAATAGACAAGTAGAGAAGTGCTTTGGGAACACAATGAAAAAAATATTAGACTGGGAGGTCATGGAATACTTTATAGGAGATGATAGGAGTCCTGAGCCTTAAGTTATGACTCCAGCTCCCACAGGGGAAAAGACAAAGGAGAGACTTTTGTCAGGCAAAGTCACAGAGTTGAGAAGGAAAGAGTGTCTTATAATGTGACAAGTCACAAGTAGCAATGAGGTGTAGGGTTTCTTTAGGAAATGGTGTGGTAATGAAATTGGAAAAACAAAAATGTTTTTGTGGGGGATGCTTAGGAAAAAAGTATTTCCTCTTATTGGGAGGAGAAAATGAATGAACAGAATGATTATTCAAGAAAAAACCCAAGTAAAAGGTAGCAAAGGAGAAGGAGAAGTTTAAAGGCAAAAAGGAACCCAGAAGATATGGATGAGTCAAGTGACAGGTTAGATTTCAAGTATGCTGTGGGATAAAGGAGCAGAGTGAACCCAAAGACCAAGTGCTATCTAAAGAAAGGGTTGTTCAGTTAAGAGGGCAGCAAGAATTGACCTTTGAGCACCTCCAAGGTCACACAGCTAGTCAGTTATAAAGTCCCCAGAACCCAAAGTAGCTGTTAACCAGTGTTCATTCCATTATATGAAGCAGTCCAACTTTAACTGAGAGTTCACATGACAGTTATAAGAAGTCACTTGAATACAAAGTTTGTGATGTAAGGAATCAATTTGTCAACACTGGCACATATTTATTTCAGTTCACACTCGAAGCTTGAAAAAAGATTACAAGGTGTTAGAAACACTGTGCACAAGCATATGATGTAATTGAAATGAGGCCTCAGATAGGTAGAGTTTGCTTAAAAGGTAACAGCAGGAAATAAAGTGCTCCTCTAGTCATTAAAGTTAATGCATTCCTTCAAGGAGGATTGCCGAGAAAGGAGAAATGATGTTAAAGAATTTCGTGTTACACTGGGATGCTCGGGAGCACTTAGGGAGAGAAGAAATGAACCAAGGGTGGAAAGTAGCCCTGAAATGGCTGAGCAGGTGCAGAGGCACCTCAGCATCCTCTGCCACCAGGTACCGAAGTCCCAAGGGCATCCTGACATGGAAGCTGAGAGAGGTGATGGATTTTGTTTGAGATATAATAATAAATACTTTGAGAACATGATCTGAATAGATATGGAGTCATAGAAAATGGTATTTAAAAAGGGTCCTTGCCTAAATTGTCTTTCTAATGATATGTGATTAATATTTAAGGATATAGTTGATTTCAAACACTTCACTTCCAACGGGTAAAACCAGTCTCAAAGAAGATCGAAAAAGCACAAGCCTTTTACAAGACTACTGTCAAAAGAGTCTGTTCTGTGTTCTGCTCCTCTTCATCAAGTAGAAATGCAAACAATCATTAACATTCCCCAAGAACTCATAGATCAAGGTAACTCCAAAGACACCCAGACTCAACTTTTCTGCCAGCCTTCTCCACTGAACATCAGCAATGAAGAGACATGCTTTGCTAAGTAAGCAAGGATGTGCAGCCTGCGATCTCGGAGGCTCCTGCTTCTCAGACTTGAACACGTGCATTACTTTCTCTCACACCTTGTTAAAATCCAGGCACAGTAGGTCTGGGGTGGCGTTCCAGAGCTTGCACTTCTGATAAGCTCCCAGGGATGGCAGTGCTGCTGCTGCTGCTGCTGCTGTTGTGAGACACAGCTCTTGAGTCAGAAGTGATTTCTTTCTCTCACTGCCTGTAGCACTTTGCTTGTAGCACCTCTAGTGATGTTATTACGTAATTCCCTGGATTTATTACCAACACCATTAATTATGCAGCCACTGCAATACCTAATACATACTACACTGGTGCAGAAGAATCACTGAATGAACAAATATGGAAGGAGACATTCATTCATTCCTCAGTTAAGAGTGGCAAATTCTGCTGGTAAATATATAATATATAATAATGTTACAATAAATAAATAAAAACACTAAATGGATGAAAACATTTCTGGAGGTGAGCTCTAAAATCTCAAAGCAACAGTGCAAGCAAATCTGCCCACAGAGCCTGCAGGGATGAAATTTTGCCACAGTCCTAATTTCTAGAAATGTTAGTGCCTTGGGCTCTCAACTTCTGTAATCTACTGGTTGGCAGAGGCCACTGATATCCTTGTGGTGATATTTAAGCATGGAGGGAAAAAAGGTAAAGAAAAATAAAGCACATTTTCTTGTTCTTATTTTGTTTCTGAGTGTCTTAACTCTGTGGACATTTATTTATCAGCACCATAATATTTTGGGGGGGGGAATTGGAAATATAATTTAAAATAGAACATACACAGTTAAACTGGGGAATGCCCTATCCTATGTAATCACAATTTATACACACACATGCCCAGGTACAAACACACACACACACACACACACACACACACACACACACACATACACACACGCGCATGCGCACACACATGCACATGAGTTGCCTGTCAGTATCCTTGGGGAATTGATTCCCCCTCAGTTACCAAAACCTGCAGATGGTCAAGATTCCTTTATAAAATGGGGCAATATTTGCCTATAACCTATGCTCATCCTCCCATATACCTTATCATATATTTTCTTACAGTACTGGGAATTGAAACCAGGGCATTCTAGCACTGAGCTACCCCCCACCCAGGCCCCTTTTATTTGGTACTGGGAATTGAACCAGAAAACATTCTACCTTTGAGCTACACCCCCAGCCCTTTTTATTTTTTAAAAACAGGGTCTCACTAAGTGGCTGGGGTGGGGGTCTTACTAAGTTGCTGAGGCTAGCCTCAAACCTGTGATCCTCTTGTCTCAGTTTACCAAGTACTAGATTACAGGCATGTGCCACCACACCTGGCTCCCTCAGCCCTTTTTATTTTTCATTTTGAAACAGTTTCTCACTAAGTCACCACGCCCTGACCTTGAACCTGTGATCCTCCTGACTCAGCCTCCCAAGTACTAAGATTACAGGGGGGAGATGTCTAATACCAACTACAATGTAAATGTCATGTTAATAGTTGTTCCATTGTATTGATTAGGGAATAATGACAAGAGAGTATTTGGTACACATTCAGTACAGATGCAAATTAAAAAATTTCTATTCATGGTTGGTTGAACTGAGGATGCAGAACCTGTAGGTACTAAGGGCCAACTGTATACATATAGCAAGCAAACCAAAACAGACAAAGGCATGTAGTCTCCTGAATGAAGGGTGCTAGAAGGCACGGGATGCCCCTGTTAGCCCATTTCTACAGGACTGGCGTGGGCCTCAGATGGAGCGGGAGCGACTCATCCCTCCCACAATGCAAAATCAGAAGTACCAGGTCCTGACAGCTCATCACCTTCCAGGTGACATTTTGAGAAGAAAAAAATAAAAATAAAAATGAAATAAAATAGATACTGCTGCCACTTCCAGATATTTTCACATAGACAAAATCATAAAAGCAATTCCCGAAGAGCAATTTAAAAGGAAAGGACAGGGGCCTCTCTATGACTGGTTGCACGGAGGAGGGGGGGAGGCAGCAGGGTTGCTTTGTAGGTCAGAATGTGTTCAACTTGATTTATTAATTTATTGATATAGTTTAAATGAACATCCCATCTAATATATGCGTGATACAATGACATGCTGGGGGCCATGGAGGGCTGGATACTAACAGCATGGGTGCAGGAGGTGTGGTCAAGGGCAGGGTGCACAGTGGTCCTGCTCAGGCCCTGCCTCTGGGCCCAAGTCCTGCTCAGTTGCTTCTTAGTTCAAAGACCGTGTAGAAAGCACTTCACATCCCTGAGCTCAGCTCGTGACATATATGCTCATGATGTTACTTGTCCTGACTACCTTACAGGCGTGTTGTGACATGCACTTAGATATTGTGTGTATTGTTTCAACAACTGACTCAATGTGCACCCATCAAAGGTCTACTCAGTAGACCTCAAGTTTAGTGCTACCTAGGGTAAGAAGCTAAGGAAATAGATAAGCACATGGTAGCATTGCAATTCACTGCATTTTCTTGTTAAACAGCAAATTCCAGAGCTTCTCTGATATGTTTTAAGATCCCTTTCTACCCTAGTGAGTATAATGCAATAATTGTTAAATAATCTCCCTGGAGTGCATCAGCTGGTGTCAGCAGTCTTCGCAGTTACTCAGAGGCCTGACCAGGAAGGTGAGGAGGCTGGGGATGGGGAGCATGCTCCCCGGTCAAGGATGGCTTCCCCTTCCCTAAGGGGCAGTGCTCTCTTCTAAATTAAATCCATATCATCCACTGCTTTGGGATGTCAATTTTGCTTCCCTTTCAAAGTGGCTTATAGGAAAAATGGGTTTTCCTTAAGTGTCGTTTCTTGGATTCTAATTTCTAGGTCTGGCCATCATATTTAGAAAGACATGTCGCTGACATGAGTATAGTAGACGTGCCACTAAACATACAAAACACACACTGAGTCCATATTCGAAAATGCAGCAGTGAACTGGAAGGAGAGGGTTTCTCTGTTGTTTTATCCAAATTAAAGCTACTGAATTAGATTGGATGATAGGTTTATAGAAGACTTATTACTAGAAATAAGTTCCTGTTAATTTTTTTTTTCTTGCGGTACCGGGGATTGAACCCAGGGGCGTTCTACCTCCGCGCTACACCCCCGGCCCTATTTTTTATACTTTATTTTGAAACCAGGTCTCACGAAGTTGCGGAGGGCTTCACTAAGTAGAGAGAGAGAGAGAGAGAGAGAGAGAGCTGAGGCTGGCTGCGAATCCGGATCCTCTGGTCTCCGCCTCCCAAAGTACTGGGATTACAAGCATGCGCCACCACGCCTGGCTGTTAATTTTTTTATTCGGTTTCATCTCCAGAAATCTTTGCACAATCAGTAAGTTTTAGTAAAGTCATGACTACTAAAGGAAACTCTAGATTTTAAAAACAACATACTAAAAATTAAAATAAAATATTTAACTGATGAGAAGACCATAGTAAATGAAATATGATAGAAGAAAAAAGAAATCAACCTGTAAATCACATTTTCATAGCCTGATAAAACATTATTAAATCTATAACCTATTGATTAAAGGGTTCATAAAATATTCAGCAGTTTAAAACTTATGAGAAAGTGCCAAATGGTGGGGTTTTAGAACAAGTTTAAAAAAGTGAAGGAAAATAAAATAAAAAAGAAGAGACACTAAAATTATTCATTATGAAACAAGCCAACAAATTGGTAAGCAGCAATAAACCACAAAGCACGGTCGGATTTGACTCTAATATACTTACAAGGCTTGAATTCATTTGTCTCTCTAAAGAGTCACAGGAAAGCTATTCCAGAGGAGAGAATATATTTTCCCAATTAGAGGAAGGGGACTAGCCTGGGTAAAACACTTTGCCAATGCACGAGACAATTACCAATATTAGTCGATGCAATAGCCTGAGGCTCAGATTAAGGATAATAGTAATAAAAGAACAGAGCAGAGCTAATGCAGTGGGCATGATTTAGAAAGGTGCAAGAGAGCTTTCTCGACACCACCTGTAACCCGGCTTGTGTTGGATGAAAGACTAGAAATGCTAATAAGGAATATGATTAAAGGTAGGCCTGTGGTTATAAATTGCTTTTTTAATGGTGACGATAGCAGCTGACATAGAGTATAGTAAGAAGATGAGAATGTCAGTATCAATTTTTATTAGTGCCACAAACAATCTACAGCATATTTAAATTAGCTTCATTTGTATTAGTATTTTTGTAAGTAGTCTCCCTGGAAGCAACCACAGGTCCAACGCATTCTAAAAAGGACTGAATAAAGTTGCCAATGTTCTCTACAAAATAGCTGTAACTTTTACACTGGGGAAAACATGCTACATTCCCCAATGGCACAAGGAATTCAGGGATATGACTGCCATTCTGGACCACAACAAATCTTTGTTGTGGAAGAGCAATCATAGAGAATGGATAAAGTGGTACAAAAGTTAAAAAGATACCCAAAAATATAAGCTTTTGTATAAATTAGTACTTCCCTGTCCCCCAAGATATATATATATATATATATATATACATATATATATATATATATAATGATAATTAGGGATCATATCTTGGTCAACTCAAATCATTTAAGAAACAGATTGGCACCTCTTCAACCTAAACATGATTGTCCTGTTTAACATAAATTATTGCACAATTTAAAATGATCAGTTAGTAATTTCTATAAACTGTTTTGTTTTGTTTTGTTTGTAGTGCTGGGGATTGAAACAAGCGGTATTCTATCTCTGAGCTACACCTTCAGACCCTTTTTATTTTATATTTGGAAACAGGGTTTTGCTAAGTTCAGGCTGTCCCTGAAACTGCAATTTTCCTGTCTCAGCTGCCCAAGTATTGAGAATATAGGCGTGTATCACCACGTCTGGCTGATAACTGGATAAGAAAGAAAACTCAAGAGTGGCACATAAAAACGCAATAAATATTAGCTCCATTATAATCACTATTGCTAATAACATGCTTAAGTAGTAGTTTCTACTTTTCCACAAAAGTTAAACATGTTTCCTCATAAGTTTGTTTCTCCCTATTAATTCCTTCCTTTTTCTCTTTCAATTGTGTATTTCTTCTTAGGTCAATGTACACATTAATTCCTTAAAAAGTCTCTTTTTTTCTAGTTATTTTCAAGATGCATCACTGTTATGGTTTGAATAAAGACTGTCTCCCAGAACCAGGTGTGATAGTGCATGCCTATAATCCTAGTACTTGGGAAGCTGAGACAGGAGGATTGCAGGTTTGAGGCCAGCCTTAACAACTTAGGAAGACCCTATTTCAAAATGAAACATAAAAAGGGCTGAGAGTGTAGCTCAAAGGTAGAATGCTCCTGGGTTCAATCCAAGGAAGGAAGGAAGGAAGGAAGGAAGGAAGGAAGGAAGGAAGGAAGGGGGAGAAATGTCTCCTGGGAAAGCTCATGTGTTGGCAATGCAAAAATGTTCAGAAGTAAAATAATTGAATCAGGGCTCTAATCTCATCAGTGGATGAATCTATTGGTGGATTAATAGTTTGAAGGGACTCGCTGGGTGGCAACTGTAAGCAGGTGGAGTGTGGCTGGAGGAGGTAGGTCACTGAGGTCATGGCCTTCAGGACTGTATCTGTCCCTGGCCACTTCCCCTCTCTCTCTGTCTCTCTGTCTCTCTGTCTCTCTCTGTCTCTCTCTCTTTCTCTCTCTCTCTCTCTCTGTCTCTCTCTCTGTCTCTCTCTGTCTCTCTCTATTTCTCTCTCTCTCTCTGTCTCTCTCTATTTCTCTCTCTCTCTCTGTCTGTCTGTCTCTCTCTCTGTCTCTTTCTGTCTCTCTCTGTCTCTCTCTGTCTCTCTCTCTGTCTCTCTCTCTCTGTCTGTCTCTCTCTGTCTCTCTCTCTCTCTCTCTCTCTCTCTCTGTCTCTGCCTCTTTGCTGCCATGAGACAAGCTGTTGTCCTCTGCCACATGCAGTGCCACCATGATGTTTCTGCCTTGGAGTTGGCCATCTATGGACTGAGCCTCTGAAATCATGAGTCAAACCTTTGATCCTCTAAGTTGTTCTTGTTGGGTATTTTGGTCACAGGATGGAAAAGTTGAGTCAACTTTTTAATCAGTAATAAGGTTTCTTTATGCCCTCCAACTGGTTTGATTCCCTAAAAGCCTCATAGTTACTTCCATAGGTAAACTGGTCCTGTGGTCATGGGTACAGTGTTTCTGTAGTAGGTCACCAGGAAACCACCCCACAGTACTACACACATCCCACACACTTTGAGCACTTGAACATTTAAATTTCTCTTGATCCTGCAACTGAAGACATAAAGTTTCCAAAAGGACAGGAGTTTTAAATGAGAGTAGAATTATAAAGCAAAAATGTAAATGAGGTGAGTAGTTCAATAGTTTAATCCCACCCGAATGTGTGGGTTTACTATATGTCCTGCTCTTATTAAAGTAGTTTAAAATTAAAATTCTGTGTGTGTGTGTGTGTGTGTGTGTGTGTGTGTGTGTGTGTGTTACGCAGGACTGAACCCAGGGGCATTCTACCTCTGAGCTATACCCCCAGCCCAGCCCTTTTTATTTTTGAGACAGGGTCTTGCTAAATTGCTGGGGCTGGCCTTGAACCTGTGATCCTCCTGTATCAGCCTCCCAAGTACTGGGATTACAGGC